>JADBJO010007974.1:52500-57500 GCA_016801955.1 Conus betulinus
TTAGCCTTACTTGTACCTCATATGTGCCGAAATATTGTCAGTTATGATTCGTCAGAACGAACGAATTGAAGGAATTGAACAACATACACTTGAAACTCTCCTCCATTAACTCTGATAAGACATCTGGTTGTCTTGATGGCTCAGAACAGCCCTTTATAGAAGGTATTAGTACAATGTTTACCTTCAGAAAGATCTCTGGCCTGAAAAAGAGTTTTTAGAATGCCGAAGTCGTAAAGATTTGAGCAGAAGAGGCTGCGGTGTAAAGTTTCTGTATTATATGCATTTTGTTTGGGACCCAGTTATTTTCAAAGCATAGGGAATAGAATTTTCTCTAAATACAGAACGCGTTCCAGACTCAAACTTTGATGATAAGCTCTAAGACCCAAGATTACTGCCATGAAATGGTCAAGAAGCCAGTGAACACCTCTGGGAGGAGTCGCAGTGCTAAAGACGCTTGTCCTGTCAACACTGACGTATTTGTTTATAGACCTATACGACCTCCGTAACTTAAAAAAAATGTTATTGAAGAATTTGAAACATTTTTTTTTTTTTTTCACAAATGTATATGAGATGGAAAGAGAGGTAAAAAGAATGAAAAGAGCTTTTATGTTTTCCATATAAACGATGGGGTGGGGATGGGGGTTTAGGGGTCTAAAGATTACCTTTTCTGATTTCATAGCAGCTACGAAGATTAACTGGCTGAAGAGACTACATACTGATTCAGATTTGAACGTCTTTGAGTACGGACCCTACCCTTATATTATTAAAGCCTTAAAAAACCATGTCAGGACCATGTAACTGATAGGTTACACACAGATATCGCTTTATGGAAAGATGGTCTCAGGCACTACAAAAAAGAAATTGTGTACCAAATGTCTTTCAGAAAATGGCAGTGAGTTCTTAGCTGAATGTATTCATAACAATGCGAACATTGTCAGGGAAAGATGTTGTACTGCGCATGTCCACGAACGGATGGATGCTAAGATTTTTCCACATGAAACAGTTGTCAAACACAGACAGAATTTCTTTAGTTGCGTGGACTTCACAGAAGATATCCAGCGATTCAGAGAGCATATGTCCTTTTATTGAATGGTGTAACTCATGTGATCAGGTCTGTCCTAAATGAGTGAAATATTCAGCTGACCAATCGTTCAGTAGAAAGAAACTCGTGGAGAGCGTGGTAGCAGAGAGTCCTCAGAAGAGAAGCCCCCTTCAAGCAAGTGTTTCAGCCCCTATCTCCTGACACTCTAGGGGAGTTGGGCCACACCCAGTTCATGACTCCGATGTCCCTCTGCTGCCCCTTTTTTTTCTTCCATCTTGGGACGAGCCATGGCTGGGGTTCCCATGCCGCTCTGGACATGCCATTTCCCACTTAATGACTCGCGCACTAACCACTGAGCCACTGGGACACCTGATAGTTGTAGGAAAGTTAAGCCTTATGAAGTTCACTTTTGTTCCTTCTTGACCAGATCCAGCTTGAACACCTCTCTGCTGCTTCTGCCATTGCTTTCAGGGCTCTGTTTTTTTTCCCTCCCTGCAACTGAGAGCTGTTTCATGAGGCTGTATGCAGACGTTCCTACAAACCCCCTAGCTCCAATTTCTGCAGTGAGGACTTTGACCTGATAGCCTTCTCTCCTCAGGCTATTTGCCAGATCAGCATACTTTTCAGTCTTGTAGATTTGAGCTGCCTCCATTCTGTTCTCATATGGCACCGTCAGCTCGATCATGGTCAGCTGTTTGGTTGACTGAGAGAGAGGACTACTATGTCTGGTCTCATGCCACTCTTGCTGATGATCTTTGGGTGCCTCTTCCATTCTGGGAGGTCTGCAGTGCACTCCCAGTCATCTGCCCCGTCCAGCAGACTCTGCCTGCATGTTCCGAGTGGCACTGTTGTTCTTGGCCATGATTCGCTACCTCCTGCTTGAAGAATGTTGCGGGTGCTTTTGGAGTCCTGATCTTCCCTTTTGTGGTTACTACTACTAGCCCAGACTGCTTGTACAATCTCTTTGAGCACTTGGTTGTGCCTCCATGTGTACCTTCCTTGAGCCAGGGCTACTTTACATGAGCTTAGGACATGCTCCACGGTTTGTTTTTCATGGCAGAGGGGCATGAAGGATCGTCTGTTTTTTCCCCCACTTCACCAGGTTTGCATTTGAGGGCAGAAGGTCATATGCAGATCTGAGAATGAAGCTGATCCTGAGAGAGGCCATGTGCCAAATGTCATTCCAAGTGAGAGTTCTTTGGAGTGCATTCTCCCACGTTGTCCATTGCCCTTGCTGGCTTTGCTGGACTGCTTTTTGGAGTCTTTTTTGGTCTTCTTCTTTTCTCATCTCCTGAATCATCATGTCTCTTTTGGCTTTTCCTTTGGCCTTTGACCACCATTCAGTTTTGGTCACCCCCAGTCCTTGTCTGTTGGTCTGTGTGTGTCCTGGTATTTCTCTGATCTTGAGACTTTCTTTTGCAGAATCCATCGCCTCTTGAACTTTCCATTTTCTGCCTGTCTTCAGCTGGGGCTTGATTGCTTCCACCACCTTGTCTCCTGAGTCTTCCAGCATGCTTTGAAGTCTGATCTCCCTGCTTTGTATTCCTCCAGGATGGATTTCAGTGGTAGTTTCAGCTTTGCTTGGCGACAGTACAGCGCTATGTCAGTCAGACAGGGTGGGACACCAAGCCATTTCCTTGTGAACTTGTTGATTTTGGATTCCATTGCCTCCACTATGCTGGTGCAGATGTCGTATATCATCAGAGGCCATAGGAGCTTTGGTATCAGCATGAACTGCGGACACCAGACCTTGTATTTGCCAGGGAGCCCACACTGGTCAATGGTCTCCAGGCCTTCTTCCGACATCTGTTTGGTTTCTTTTGCTCTTTGTGTGTCTTTCAGAGTATCATCATACCATCTTCCAAGGCTCTTGACTGGCTCTTCTGTAACTGTTGGAATGGCCTGGTTGGCAACACTGAAGACCACAGATTCGGCCACTTTTCCTTTCCTCAGTGAGAGGACTCGTGATTTCTTTGGCTTGAACTTCATTCTGGATGAGGCAACTATGTCATCCAGCCTCTCAGCACACATGACGTGTCTCGTCTTCTCTGGATGAAATCACTGTAGTGTCATCCATGAAGGCGCTTGAGAGGGGGCATCTTGTATCCATCGCCAAGGTCTGTTTGTCTTGTGTTGTTTGTTGCTGCTTTCAAGATGACTTCCATTGCCAACACGAACAGTATTGGGGAAATTGCACAGCCCATTGCAATGCCCACTTCCAAGTTGATCCAATCTGTTGTGTACTCCTTGGTAGAGAACCGCATTGAGAAGCCATTGAAGTACTTCTTGAGCATGTTGCGGATGTTCTTTGGCACATGGTACATCTCAAGAGCCAACTGTATCATCTCATGGGGCACAGATCCATATGCGTTTGCCAGATCAAGCCACACTACGTCAGGTCTCTCTTTTCTGTTTTTGCTCTTTGGATTGCGTCCCAGATCATTGTGGCGTGTTCTACACAGCCAGCCACGCCTGGGATGCCACCTTTCTGGACTGACACATCCAAGTACTTGTTTTCCATCAGGTACTTGGTCAGCCTTGCTGCCATGACAGAGAAGAAGATTTTCCCTTCGACGTTCAGTAGTGATATGGCCTGAACTGGCTGATGTCACTTGAGTTTTGCTCTTTGGGGATGTACACACCATCTGCCGTCATCCACTGGCTGCTGATCTTCTTCTGTTTCTCCAAGCTGATCGCAGCAGCCTGTGGAGCCACTCCAGCACCTTGGGACATTCCTTGTACAGCTGGTAAGGTATTCCGTTTGGCCCTGTGATGATTTGGCTCTGGCTTTGTCAACCACCTTTTTGATTTCCGCCAACGTTGGAGGCTTGTTATTGAACTGTTCCTCAGGGTCGTTTGGCCACACCAGACCTTAAATGTCGAGTGGTGCTTTGCTCTGTGAGTCAGAGTATGTTTTCCTCAGATGCTGCTCAAGAACTCCTCTGTCCACACTTAGGGTCCCAGATTTTGGCTGCTCAGGAGTTCTGGCAAATTGGAAGAGGTCTCTGAAGAAGCGCTCTTGTGCCTTCTTCTTTCTGCTCTTCCTCTTCCTCGCAGATTCCGCTTTGCTGAGGGCGCTGTGTTTTGCTTTTAGGTCTTCCCAGAGTTTTTCCAAGCCTTGTTTTTCAGCTGGCAGTGCGGTCTTCATTTGCTTCTCGAGGTTTTTCTTTTGGACCCTGATCTAGTCCATCTCTCTTCTTGGCGTCTGGATGTCTTTGGAGGTGTTTTCTCTTTGGGTAGTTTTGCTCCATAGGCGTCTCTACATGTGGCATACACAATGTCCCCACATGTGGCTAGTTTGTGTTCCAGGGTGCTTTTCCCTATCAGGCGCATCGAGTCTTTGGACGATTTTTGCATCCAGTTTCTCCCAATCTTCAGTCTCATTTGCTCGTGGCAGGTTGAGCTTCAGGCGCCTGGCATCGAGGGCCTGTGCAAATTCCTCATCCGAACCAACAGCGTGGATGTCTTTGAAACTGTGATTTTAAATCCTAGCTTGGTCTTCCGGCGTCTTATCTGCTGATGCAGTGCACTGCTGCTCATTCAGATGAGTCTTCACACATCCCATCTTTGTTCTGTGATTGTGGACTCCAAAACGTTGGTAATATTGTGCCTGTATGCGTGCGTGCGTGTGTGTGTACATGTGTTTGCGTGTGTGTGTGTGCATGTGTGTGTGTGTGTGTGTGTGTGTGTGTGTGTGTGTGTGTGTGTGTGTGTGTGTGTGTGTGCTGTACAGTCATATTTATTTTGCTGTCGACTTGGCTAAGTATTTTCCATGAGAAGGAATATGTTTAGTTTACATTCTTTGATTATTGATGCATTCGATCCGTGTGAGATGTGAACCAGCGTTATTCCCCATCCTCATCCTTATCTGTAGAAAGATTTCTGTGGTAACGTTGAGTAAACAAAAATGCATAGGGGAAATTTAGAAGAGAGAGGTATTTCTGTAGTCGATGAATCA
>JADBJO010007974.1:67500-90000 GCA_016801955.1 Conus betulinus
TCATCATCAACTTCATCATCATCACCATCATCATCATCATCATCATCATCACCATCATCATCATCATCATCATCATCATTAGCGTTATTATTATTGTTATGATCATGATCATCATCATTGTCATTTCATCATTTTCATGTATCTGTTTCTATTCCAAAATCTACATCACCACCACCACCACCACCACCTACCACCACCAACTATCACTACTACTACCACCACCACCAGTACTACCACCATCACCAACACCACTATTATTATAATTACTACTACTATTACTACTACTACTACTGATAGTAAAGGATGATTGTAAGTTGACGAAGACGGCGATGGTTGTTGGTGAT
This sequence comes from Conus betulinus, assembly GCA_016801955.1. NCBI lineage: Eukaryota > Metazoa > Mollusca > Gastropoda > Neogastropoda > Conidae > Conus > Conus betulinus. The sequence goes on from JADBJO010007974.1 coordinate 67,845, forward strand.
GATTATGATGATGACAATGATGTGTTGAAGTTGCTGCCTATGTTCCCTCACCCACTGACCTTCACATTTCTCGTGAGATGTAACAGGTCTGTCACCATTACAACATTAACGGTGGTTCGTTGTGAGATGTAACAGGTCTGTCTTACCGTGGCTTGTACAGGTCTGTCACCATTACAACATTAACTGTGGCTCGTGAGATGTAACAAGTCTGTCACCGCCACAACATTAACTGTGGTTCTTTTTGATGTAACAAGTCTGTCACTGTTACAACATTAACTGTGGTTCTTTTTCTCTCTCTCTCTCTCATTAACTCTCTCTCTCTCTCTCTCTCTCTCTCTCTCTTTCTTCACAGGAGAGGTCGGGGACTGGAAGAACTACCTGACAGTGGCTCAGAGTGAACGCCTTGACGCCGCCATGACCCATCTCAAGTCATGTGACTACCGCTTCCGCTACACGCTCTAGAGAACTTGTGTGTCTCTCGCATCGTTGGGACGGACATGTTTTCAGCGATTCGTTGCTAGCCAGTGGAAGGTCGTATAGTGAAAAGTTTGAGGAAACAAAAAGAAAAAAACAAGGAAAGTTCGGAATTTAACCTAAGATAGTTTGGCCTGGCATAGGTCAGTTGAATTCTTCTTCTTCTTCTTCTTCTTCTTCTTCTTCATTACCACCACCACCATCATCATCATCATCATTCTTTCTTCTTCTTCTTCTCTTTCATCATCATCATCATCATCATCATCATCTCTTCTTTTTCTTCTTCTTCTGTTTCTTTTTCTTCATCTTCTTCTTCTTCTTCTGTCATTGGGGTGCTATACAGAAGACCAGGTCATCATTTTTTTTTTCTAGTTCTGTCATTGGGGTGCTATATAGAAGACCAGGTCATCATGTTTTTTTCTAGTTGTCATTGGGGTTCTATACAGAAGACCAGGTCATCATGTTTTTTCTAGTTCTGTCATTGGCTATACAGAAGACCAGGTCATCATGTTTTTTCTAGTTCTGTCATTGACGTGGTATACAGAAGACCAGGTCATCATATTTTTCTAGTTCCATCAGTCGGGTCAGTCGTGAGCTGTAAGAATCTTTTCCTTTCCATTGGTCAATGTTGTCCACTCATCGGACTTTTTTTCTTCTATATTCCCTTCTACTAAGTTATAGATCCATTGGTCAATGATGTCTACTCATCGGACTTTGTTTTCTTCTATATTCCCCTTCTACTAAGTTATAGATCCATTGGTCAATGGTGTCCATTCATCGGACTTTTTCTTCTATATTCCCTTCTATTAAGTTATAGATCCATTGGTCAATGGTGTCCATTCATCAGACTTGTTCTTCTATATTCCCTGCTACTAAGTTATAGATTCATTGGTCAATGTTGCCCACTCATCGGACTTTTTCATCTTCTATATTCCCTTCTACTAAGTTATAGAAAATGGATTTCACAAAACCTTTGAGGATGGGAGGTATCTGAGATCTAGAAAGCGAGGAATGTTTTAGTGCCGTTCACGGCCGATCAATTCCTATAGTGACAGTTTCTATTGTACACGTATCATATCCAGTGTGGTTGACGCTTTCTGCAGCAAGATGTCGCTATGAGAGCTTGTTTTACGGATTTACATGTCTTCCGAAGTTTCTCTTATGCATGAGATAATGAACTGAGCCACACTGTACTCGGCCGTCTATTTTTTTTTTCCTGAAGCATGTATGTATAATTAGGGTTTCTTGTGGACGCGGCAATTCTGATGAACAGTTAACCTTGAAACAAGTGACAGTTTTATTTCCAAAACATCTTCCTCTACTTGTCTCTTTTTTTTTTTTACAAGTTGGTGGTTAGGTATTTTCAAATGCATCAAACGAAAACTGTCCCCTCCCACCCTTAACCTCCCTCCATTCCCCCTCAAAATGTCCCACTTGATGACATTTCCATTGGCAATACCTTCTTCATTGCTCCTTTGTGGTGCTTAATGATTTTATGGCATTTCATTATTTTTTTATTACAGTTTTCAGTAAAAAAAAATTCTGTGTCAGTGTTTCATCTGTGTGTGTGTGTGTGTGTGTGTGTGTGTGTGTGTGTGTGTGTGTGTGTGTGTGTGTGTGTGTGTGTGTGTACTCACGTATGCATACAACTTTTTTTTTTTTTTTTACTTACATTCGCTGTCTGTATGTACAACTATGGGGGCGCTGAGTGGGGGGAGGGGGCAATAGAGGGGTTGGGGGGTGGAGTCGGTGCAGTTTGTAGATCATGTGCGTTTTTGTGTGTGCTGTGTGTGCGTGTGTTGTGCGTGCGTGCGTGCGTGCGTGTGTGTGTGTGTGTGTGTGTTATAGATTGATTGCTATATCAACCAGATCCAATCAATGTTCTCAAAATGTCACTGCTTTTATCATTTGTGACATGTAATAACCTTTTTGCATATTTACTCTCAGATAAATCTGTTTATTCATGTGATGTCATCAGTACTGTTTTTATCCCATCTTGCAAGAAAAAGACATACCGTGGCTTATACCCACTCAGAGTCCTTTCTTTTATTTTGTTAATGAGTACAGGTTCTCGGTACGTGTATTTTCTTAATCTGTATGTGCGTATGAGTGCAAAATACCATAAAATCTTTTTTTCTTCTTTTTCTTGCAGTTCTTGGCATTTGTATATAAACCAGCAGCACTTAAACAGTTTCCTTCTTTCTCAAAGCACATTCTCCTTTCAAATGTTTTCTCAAAACACTTTGTTGCAACACACGCTACCACACTACTACTCCCCCCCACCCCTTCCTCTTCCTCTCCTCCTCCATCTCTCCTTCTTTGCCTCCTGTTCATCTTCGGTTTTTTTTTTTTCTTCTTTTACTTCTTCTTTCTTCTTCTTTTTCTCCTTGTCTTCTTCTTCTTCCTTTCCCCTCTTCTTCTTCTTCCTCCTCCTTTCTTCTTCTTTTTCCCCTCCTCTTTCTTCTTCTCCTCCTTTTTTTTTGTTCACATTGTCAAAATGTCGATCTAGCGTATGAAACGAGTGTAATAGTGACAGCAGTCCAGTCCAGACCTTTTCTATCTCTATCTCTACAGCTAACTCTCTCCGGTGTCTCGCTTCAAATCCATGTCAGACCACAGACCACGTCAACCCGCCAAACATGCATGCTGTTTACTGTCCTGCCGACTTCTAGGGCTGTCGTCAGGGTCGTCACATAGGTCTCAAAACTAGCGGATGTGGTGTAGCGTATACGGACTAGTCTGCACTCATGACGCCTCCTTGATGAAACTGAAATTATGTTATTCGGTGACCTGAAATGGGAGCCGTGGGGTCCACCTTGTGCAGTTTGAGGTCGTTGGCAGTGACATGTACAATGTCTTGACACGCTAAACGAGAGGTCGTTGGCAGTGACAGGCACAATGTCTTGACACGCTACACGAGGCTCATACTGCCGTCCTGTTTTTTTTTTTCACGTGCCATCAGGGGTAATCTGGATAATCACTGTGTGACTCCCGTCCAAAAGGTCATTTTGATCTGAACGGTGTGGGCAGAAGGGTGAACTTCCGGTCATCTTGTGGTTTCCCGTCCGCCTGCTTCCGTTCGGTCTCTCTACAGACCACACACCACAGTTAACATTTTGCTCTAAATCACTGTATAATCCTCAACAGACCACACACCACAGTTAGCATTTTGCTCTAAATCACTGTATATAATCCTCAACAGACCACACACCACAGTTAGCATTTTGCTCTAAATCACTGTATAATCCTCAACAGACCACACACCACAGTTAACATTTTGCTCTAAATCACTGTATAATCCTAGCATTTTGCTCTAAATCACTGTATAATCCCCAACAGACCACACACCACAGTTAACATTTTGCTCTAAATCACTGTATAATCCTCAACAGACCACACACCACAGTTAACATTTTGCTCTAAATCACTGTATAATCCTAGCATTTTGCTCTAAATCACTGTATAATCCTCAACAGACCCCACACCGCAGTTAGCATTTTGCTCTAAATCACTATAGATCACACACCACAGTTAGCATTTTGCTCTAAATCACTGTATAATCCTCAACAGACAACACACTACAGTTAGCATTTTGCTCTAAATCACTGTATAATCCTCAACACACCCCACACCGCAGTTAGCATTTTGCTCTAAATCACTGCAGACCACACACACAGTTTAGCATTTTGCTCTAAATCACTACAGACCACACAACACAGTTAGCATTTTGCTCTGAGTCACTGTATAATCCATGGAAGTGTTTTGAGGGCCTAGCATAAGTTTGATCCAGCATTTAAATGTTAAAACTGATCAATAAAGTCCCCTGAGGATGACCGAAGAGGTCAAACTGTTGGGAAATCATCAACGTGGTTCTTGTTTGCTTCCTTGTCTGGATGTTTGTAACACACACACACACACACACACATATATATATATATATATATATATATATATATATAGAGAGAGAGAGAGAGAGAGAGAGAGAGAAAGTTGAATGGATTAAAGTGTGTGTGTGTGTGTGTGTGTGTGTGTGTGTGTGTGTGTGTGTGTGTGTGTGTGTGTGAGCGCGCACGCGCCGTGCGTGCGCGTGTCCAAAAACGCAATAATGACCAAATAGATAAAACAAACTAAACAGACGAACGAAGACGTAAATGAAGCAAATACGTAGTAAGACGAATGAATACCGTTGCAATTGACAGTCCATTTTATTATGTCAAAGTACACAAGGGGATGCGAACATAATTCGTGTCCTTTTTTTTTTTTCTTCATTTCACATAGCTGCATGACATTCATTCTCTTGAGACTTCGGCTCAAAATCAGACATTTTCGTCTTGTCTCATTTTTGAAAGGTTTTAAAACCAATGTATGTATCGCGAAATGATTACAGACAGCCAATTCTTACTTTATATGTGAATCTGACAGTCAAATGTATTTGACATACCTCTCAATAGCTAAAAAAAAAAACCGCCGATGTCGTCGCCATCTTCACATAACAGTGTTACGTTAGGATATTCTTACTGAAGTATCAAGGGCACATTTCGCCTATCTTTTCGGCGAGTTGCAGATGTATATGACGAGGGTTAACAAGTTAATTTCGTTGGAAACCTACTGAAAAAAAAAATTGCATCTGGCTAATGTTCGTTCGTCCATTGAGTCGACGAGAACCGCTTCAGTCATCTTGGGATTGAAGGGGTTGAGATGATTTGTGGATACGTAGGTGGCTACTCAAGCCAATGCATGCACGGAATGTGCGGTGACAGCTGGAGCGGGCTTTCCTTGCCTGACTCTTTTGTTGTGCTGCAGCTGCCCTCCTGTCTTCACCTAATTTAGCACTTCTGTGGATTGAGTAGCGCCATCTAGCTCGATCCATCGCAGTTTGTTCCCATGTGTCAGGGTTGATGTTCAACGCTTTCAAGGTTTTGACGATGTCTTTGAAGCGTTTCTTCTGACCTCCGTGAGAATGCACATCTGGGTAAGAGACTTCAGGGCTGTGGGTTTTTTTTTTTGTTTTTGTTTGTTTTAGATACTGGGGTGTAACGTTCCATAATCAATCTATGCCCAGCGTGTGGACAAGAGGACGTGCCTAGACTTTCTGTCCTTCGGGGAGGGGGGGGGGGGGGGGGGGGGGGGGGGGGGGGGGGGGGCTGGTGGAGAAGGAATTCAGAGGGAGGCTGTTAGCAGAAACCTAACAGATCTAACGCATGTAGCAAACGTTTGCACGATGCCGCGCTGCCAGGGGAAAAAAAGTGTTACACAATACTGTTGTGACATCATTTTGTTTTGATGTCATTTGTTCTTTGTCGTCACTTTGACATTTTCCCCTTGTGTTTACGGTTTCCTGATGAAGGGTCTAAGACCCAAAAGCTTGAGCGTTTATTATTATTATTATTTTTAAAGGACTTCAAAGTACTTGTTTTTCATATTGTCTTTATTAAAGTCCGGGAGTCGTTTTATACATGTTAATCTTATATTCCATTTGACTGCAGCCTGTGGATGCGTTTTCTTTTGACGAAACTTCAGTGTAACTTTTGTACTACAGTGATAAATGTCTTCTTCTGAGGAAACTTTAGTGTAACTTCTGTTCCCCAGTGATAAGTTTTCCCCCTTCTTCAATTTTTTGGACAACGCTTGAAAAATGCTAGTCAGCTGTGATCATTTTTTCTTTTTGATCTTCAAATTCCAGTTTTTTGCAGCCTGTGGATATATTCTACTCTTATGAAGTATTTGTGTAACGTGTACTTTCCAGTTACTACCTTTATCTTCCTTCTTCAATCTTGGGACTTCACCAGAAAATGCCTGTCACATCCCCTTTTTTTCAGTGAGCCCTTTATTCACTTCGCACCTTGCCTGCCATTCCACAATCTCTTGGCATAGATTACCTGAAGATAGTCCTGGACAAAACACGCTTCAGCAGCCATGTGAATTTCCTTCGTTCATGCTGCCATCACAGGGTTGTTCCAGGTGGGTTTGCTGTGAAATTTCATCCTGCACATTCTGTTAGTTTAGGAGGCCTCTGCTTGTGTGCAAAACACTCGCTCACACGTCATTACGCTTGACAAAGTCCACAATTCATGACTACTCGTTCAAACTAAACAATCTTGATGCCTCTCTGATGTAGAATTAGGCGCTTGCTATAAGCCTCGTTGTGATCACATATTATGGACCAATGAGAATTCAAGATGTTCGGGGGTGCTGAAGATTCAGTGCTCTGCTGCACGTCGGTCTCCAGCTGTCAACAGTCCTACTTAGGTAACATTACCAAGCTTTAGCTCATAAATAACAATGGCCAATTCTATATCTGCAACACATTTGTCAACAGCTTCACTCTTCCTCTGACTCTTCCACTGCCTCATTTATCATCTAGACAACCCACACAGCAACCAGAAGCTCTACAAAACTATGGAAGAAACGAAATTTAAAAAAAAAAGTTTACCTTCTACACACCAATGCTAATGGACAGCCAACTTCCTTGAACACGCCATCTGTGTCAACAGTCGCTATCCCCGATGATTTTGCATTCTCAGAAGCAGAACGACAAGTCCTCTCACTAGGGCTCTAATTTGTTCCAAGTAAACCAAACACAAACACCACCACCATGACCTTTGACATAGAACAGTATTTTCGTAGACTTCGCCTTACCGTACACTTTGGACCAGTTACTGCAGCAACTAGTACAGGTCCATTTCCATACCAGTCGAGCAACTGGACACCAAAAGAAGGTGAACACAGAGCACTCGAAAGGTATATTGACACATGTGAAGCTGAAATAGAAAATACCACATAAAAACCCCTGCGCCACTCAGACCTGACACACAATGAAGAAAAAGCCCTCAAATCATTAAAAAAAAACAGAACAGACATTGTCATTAAGCAAGCTGACAAAGGAGGTGCGGTAGTTGTTTAGAGACGTGACCTTTACACACAGGAGGTAGATCGACAACTGAAAGATGAACATTTTTACAAACCCACCACATCTCAGACTACCAAAGAAGATAACCAACTGGTGAGGAAATCCATCCAAACAGCAGTGAAAAATGGAAAACTGCCATCTGAAGCGGAAAATCTCATCGTGACGTTTTTTCCCTTGTGTTTACTCTTCGGTGTTACCTGATGAAGGGTCTAAGACCTGAAAGCTTGAGTGTTTATTATTCTTTAAAGAAAAGGACTTCAAGTTATCATTTTTCATGATGATGGTATTTACTCTTCTTTGATCATACGCCACCATTCGTCATCTTCGCAGAAGATTGAGCCAATCACCTTGAGTATTCCTTCCGATCTGGTGCCGTACTTACATGTCGTGGGTAATGGGGAAGTGACCTACTACCTCGCTGTAAGCTCGAAGGTCCGTTACTTCAGATCCATATGTCGAGAGTAACCTTTAATCTCGTGGTTTGCAGTGGGTGAGGGGTGGGTAATGTACGAGGATAGGGCATGAGTTCGCCGTGGGTTAGATCAAAACAAAGCCATTGGACACGTTCAATGATCACGAACTTCACGCAAAGTTAAGATTTCGTAGTCACAATATCTTCCAGCTGACAGACACTCTCCGAGAAGACATTGAATTTGATCTGCACAGACTGAGATACCGAACTCAGCCCCCTGCTCTACAAGTGTGTCTGTAGCTCCCAAGTTCGTCTGCTACGATTGTTGGCTTAGCTCTTTTTGTGTGTGTGTGTGTGTGTGTGTGTGTGTGTGTGTGTGTGTGTGTGCTTGTGAGTGTGACTTCATGATGCTTATGGCCTTTTAATAGTTTTATCAAACTTGTTTTTCGTAGCTGCATTTTTAGTCTTTGTGTGTGTCTGTGTCAGAGTGTTGTTTGTGGGCATGCGCAGAAGGTTGGAGGGTGTTTCAAGACATGCGCAGAAGGAGGGAATCCCTCTTTTTATCTGACCTTCACTTTCTGGACACTTCGTAGGTGGAAACCGAGACAAAACCCAGCGGATATAGCTACGAAAGTAGAATGCGCTGAACCACAGGGTTTGTGCCCAGGAGTTAATCTCGTTATAGAAGTAAGTTTACCGACGACATGTAAGTACGGCCCCTGGTTAGTGAACAACACAAGAATATGAAAAAGATTTCAGTAAGTATATATAGGAAACTATGAGGTAGAACTGTAACAGGTCATTTAATCCCTGTCTCTAGCAGTCAGAGTATATATATATATATATACATATACATATATATATATATATATATATATGACAGAACTGTAACATGACATTTAATCCCTGAGTGTACAAGAGTGAAGAGGTCTAGGGTGTAACGTGCTGAATATAAATTTCAAGTTTTAATTAATGTATAAATTTGTCTGAGGGGATGCTTCTTTTGTTGCAGAAAGAGAGACGTGAGAACTATTAGTGTAATGACTAGTCCTTGGGTGATGTAAGGTAATGTTGATTATGGCCCAGCCAACCGCAAAGGGCTATATCAGGGCTGTCACCGCACTGACGTCAACTCATAGTCATTAAAACAACAACAACAAAACCATTTATACAACCCTGTAAAATACACCTTCTAAAAAACATTGGATATTTAAAATCTTTCTTCTGTAAAATGTTTTAGATCAGATGAAAAAATGTTAATCTCTTTCAGAATTCAAAGATCACATCATGTGGGACATTTCTGAACAAGGTTTTCATGGAGTCTGTTGTAAAATGTTTCCATCTCACATCATCATGCGTATTTCCTAGTAATTTCCGATCCTGAGAGAGAGAGAGAGAGAGAGAGAGAGAGAGAGAGAGAGAGAGAGAGAAGCAAGAAAGCAAATAATACCATACTTAATGTGCAGGCAACAGAGGCGAAATCTCTAGTATAATTATTATATCACTGTTGTTTCTCTTTCTGGTGTGGATTGAATGGAAAATATCCTCTGACGGGCAGATAGTGTTTGGGAAGGTTGGTTACACTAGAACTAGAAGGGAAACTCGCTACAGTTGGTAGCAGAAGGGACACTGAATACAGCTGGTAGCAGAAGGGGCACTGGCCGCAGTTGGTAGCAGAAGGGGCACTGGCCACAGTTGGGCAGAAAGGGGCACTGGCCACAGTTGGTAGCAGAAGGGGCACTGGCCGCAGTTGGTAGCAGAAGGGGCACTGGCCACAGTTGGTAGCAGAAGGGGCACTGGCCGCAGTTGGTAGCAGAAGGGGCACTGGCCACAGTTGGTAGCAGAAGGGGCACTGGCCGCAGTTGGTAGCAGAAGGGGCACTGGCCGCAGTTGGTAGCAGAAGGGGCACTGGCCACAGTTAGTAGCAGATGGGGGCACTGGCCGCAGTTGGTAGCAGAAGGGGCACTGGCTATAGTTGGTAGCAGAAGGGGCACTGGCCGCGCAGTTGGTAGCAGAAGGGGCACTGGCCGCAGTTGGTAGCAGAAAGGGCACTGGCTGCAGCTGGGAGCAGAAGGGGCACTGGCTGCAGCTGGGAGCAGAAAGGGCACTGGCCGCAGCTGGGAGCAGAAGGGGCACTGGCCGCAGCAGTTGGTAGCAGAAGGGGCACTGGCCGCAATTGGTAGCAGAAGGGGCACTGGCCGCAGTTGGTAGCAGAAGGGGCACTGGCCGCAGCTGGAAGCAGAAGCAGAAGGGGCACTGGCCGCAGTTGGTAGCAGAAAGGGCACTGGCCGCAGCTGGGAGCAGAAGGGGCACTGGCTGCAGTTGGTAGCAGAAGGGGCACTGGGCGCAGTTGGTAGCAGAAGGGGCACTGGCCACAGTTGGTAGCAGAAGGGGACACTGGCCGCAGCTGGTAGCAGAAGGGACACTGGCTGCAGCTGGTAGCAGAAGGGACACTGGCTGCAGCTGGTAGCAGAAGGGGACACTGGCTACAGGTGGTAGCAGAAGGGACACTGGCTACAGGTGGTAGCAGAAGGGACACTGGCTACAGGTGGTAGCAGAGAGGGGACACTGGCTACAGCTGGTGGCAGAAGGGACACTGGCTGCAGTTGGTAGCAGAAGGGACACTGGCTACAGCTGGTAGCAGAAGGGAGACTGGCTACAGCTGGTAGCAGATGGGACACTGGCTACAATTGGTAGCAGAAGTGATAGGCACGTGACTTCAGCTTGGTCAATTCGGCGTCCAGCCGTTCACTCTGGGCCACTGTCAGGTAGTTCTTCCAGTCCCCGACTTCTCCTGGTGAAAGAAAACAATAAACAGATAAATAAGTATATTAAGATATGAAGAAGTCAATAGAGAAACAAAGAAATAATAAATGATTAAGTTCGATGAGTTGATAAATAAGTAAAACTAACTAAATAAACTGATTAAATCAGTTAATTAATTCATCAAGTAAGTAAGCATTCATTTACTTATTTAATCAATCAATTAACTGATTGACTGATTAATTAATCCATTTTAATGGATTGAATAATTAATTGATGATTACTTAATAAACAAGCAACCAACTGAATAATTTCCATGAACATATACATAGATAAACGAACAAAATTAATAAGAAATATAAAAAAAAAAAAATAAATAAAATACATAGAACGATCGATAGAGAGAGAGACAGAGACAGACAGACAAACAGTCAGACAGAGAGAGAGAGAGAGAGAGAGAGAGAGAGAGAGAGAGAGAGGTAGGTTTGCTAGATAGATAGATAGATAGATAGATAGATAGATTGATAGATAGATAGACAGACACACAGATAGACAGACACACACACAAACATGTAAATAAAGGGCAGGTGTCAGTTATATAGATCTAGCTTTCCTCGACTGGCATGGCTAAAAACAAAACATGTATTCCTGGAGTGCTCTTGTTCAGGCCGTTCTTTACTGGATGAAATTCCCAACCCACGAAGCAAGCTGATGCAGTAAGTGACACGATCTCAGTGACCCTTCTGTCCCTTTCTTTATTTCTACTGATGGAGTAAGTCACACGATCTCAGTGACCCTTCTGCCCCTTTCTTTATTTCTACTGATGGAGTAAGTGACACGATCTCAGTGACCCTTCTGTCCCTTTCTTTATTTTTCTACTGATGGAGTAAGTCACACGATCTCAGTGACCCTTCTGTCCCTTTCTTTATTTCTACTGATGGAGTAAGTCACACGATCTCAGTGACCCTTCTGCCCCTTTCTTTATTTCTACTGATGGAGTAAGTGACACGATCTCAGTGACCCTTCTGTCCCTTTCTTTATTTCTACTGATGGAGTAAGTCACACGATCTCAGTGACCCTTCTGTCCCTTTCTTTATTTCTACTGATGGAGTAAGTCACACGATCTCAGTGACCCTTCTGCCCCTTTCTTTATTTCTACTGATGGAGCAAGTCACACGATCTCAGTGACCCTTCTGCCCCTTTCTTTATTTCTGCTGATGGAGTAAGTCACACGATCTCAGTGACCCTTCTGTCCCTTTCTTTATTTCTGCTGATGGAGTAAGTCACACGATCTCAGTGACCCTTCTGCCCCCTTTCTTTATTTCTACTGATGGAGTAAGTCACACGATCTCAGTGACCCTTCTGCCCCTTTCTTTATTTCTACTGATGGAGCAAGTCACACGATCTCAGTGACCCTTCTGTCCCTTTCTTTATTTCTACTGATGGAGTAAGTCACACGATCTCAGTGACCCCTTCTGTCCCTTTCTTTATTTCTACTGATGGAGCAAGTCACACGATCTAGTGACCCTTCTGCCCCTTTCTTTATTCTCTAATTGTACGATTTTTCTTATTAGTGAATCTGGATGGCTGAGTTTCTTCACACCCGATGATCACTGGTTCTTAGAGGGAGGGAAAAAAAAAAGGATCGAGTCACATGCACCGTTCAAATTCCGGTGAAGCTTCCAAAAGTGTGAATACATTTCAAGAAGGAAACAAACAAACAAACCACAAAAAAACAACAAAACAAAACAAAACAAAAAATCAACACCAATCCGCGAAAATAAAATGTAGAAAATCATTAAGAATAAATGTTTTGATAGAAAAAGGCGTGTTATTACCCTATTGCAGCTTCTGTTCTTAATCAAGCCAATCATTAAGCCACGGATTGAAATTCATGTCTTGTCAGAGCGTTCTGAACTTTCCTCTTCATCATTATCATTTCCTATCAGCCTCACACACTGACAGAGGCTGCTTGGATTCGTTCCTATTCCTCTGTAGGTTCTGTCTTCATCATTATCACTTCATCTGTCATCATCATCATTTCCTATCAGCCTCACAGTCTGACAGAGGCTGCTTGGATTCGTTCCTGTTCCTCTGTAGGTTCTGTCTGCATCATTATCATTTCTTATCAGCCTCACACACTGACGGAGGCTGCTTGAATTCGTTCCTATTCATCGGTATATTCTGTCTTGAGCTCCGCTCCAGGACAGCAAAAGACAACGCCCTTCACTGTTCATGAATGAAACCTATACGGAGGAAGGACACTAACACCTTCATGAAACACAAGATAAGGTTATTTGCTTAATCTGCTATATATTTGATCTTCCAGTATACATGCCAGACGTGAAGCCTAACAACGGGTACGAAAAGAAGAATCCAAGCTCATGGAAGCGCGTTGTTACTGCAACAGACTAAACATCAGATATTACCGGCCATGTCACTAATAAACATAGCACGACAAAACAGAATCCAAGCCCACGGAAGCGCGTTGTTATTGCAACAGACTAAACATCAGATACCGCTGGCCACATCACTAAAAAAACTTAGCAAGACAAAACTTCAAGTGTTGTATCAGACCATATTATGAACATCTGTTGACATGTTGTTAAGAAAAGAACTATACCACATTGGTGTTGCGACTTAGGATCCTTCACCCTGCGATATAACAATCTCCAGAAAACTGTTTTTTTTAGAGAGGAAGACGGGAGTAGAAGACTTGAAGAGGATAAACTAACAGCATTGCTGACTGGACTGGGCATCATCAGTAGCAGAGACCTTGTCCTTGGTACAAAACGGTTTGAGCTAGAAGAACCTGGTGAAGTGTTTTTCAGTGCGACGCCAACATCTCTTAAGTAAAGGGACAAGAACATTTTTCCAACAGCCTAACTCCTGTAGGTCTCCATCTTCATTTTTTTCCACCAATGATTCAATTTTTTTTGTGTGTGTGTGGTAATTATCACGTCCGTCCCAAAAGCATATGTTTGTTATTAAAGCAATAATTCAGTAAAAACAAACGTAAACAAACGCATTTACCGTGATATTTCGGGTATTTATGAATACTTATTGCTCGAAAAGGTGTGAAAAACTCTAAAACTGTTGAGAGTTAAAGACTGCAAAGCCAGGCCAGCATGAAATGAAAGTTACGTGCAAGTCGGTTTCTTCTGCTGTTGTTTTTATGTGCAAGTGCCAGGTAAGAGTGTGTGAGCCTGTAGTATAACGCTGACGAGCTAAAGATTAGGAACAGCTGATGCATTTCTCAGCCCGTCCACATCTGAAAGATTCAGACAAAACAGCAGTTCTCGTTCCTATGGTCTTCGCTCATATAGTGCCTGTGAACAGCTAGCCCTCTGTCTGATGCTCTCTCACCTTTGCGGTAAATCTTCACCATGGAAATCTTGCACTGCTGCTTGTGGTCGTTGGCGTCTCTCATCTTGCTGATGGTGGTGGCTTCAGCAATGTCTTTGACCAGTTCTGGAGAGGCTTCTACTCCCAGGAACTCTGCCAGGTTCCGGATCACTTTCTCCGGATCCTGCATCAGACATGACATCACAGGCTGGAAGGTTGTGAGGCTGGGGGATAGTTGGGAAGGATTCAAAGGAAGTCTGTCGATGAAAGCTTTAATATTTAATGTTTTAAAATTGAACGACCATCACACTTCGCGGTTTTAGCCATTAGGTACATTTCAAGCATTTCCTTGTGTGATTGGCTTTCTGAGGAGGGGGAGGAGGAGGAGAAGGAGGAAGAGGAGAAGAAGAAAAAGAAGAAGGCCAAGAAGAAGAACAAGAACAAGATGAATACAAAGAAACAAAAAACAAGAAGAACAAGAAGAAGAGCAAGAAGCAGAAAAGCAAAAAGGCCAAGAGGCTAAGTCAAGGAAAAGAAGGTGGATGACAAAGAGAAAACTGATGAACAAGAAACTAGCTACGGTCAAGTCGATTTTGGAGGTTTCATTTTGGCTGAAAGCAGTTTGAATCAAATCCAAACTGCCTGTTGGCAGTTGGTGGATGCTGTCCACTTCAGTTCCAATGTCCAGGGGTGGACACCACGCTCTTCGAGTTTGCTATAAAGTATTGATCCGAAAACTCCATGAAATTTGATTCTGGAAGCATGTCAGTCAGTTACCAAGCTTTCAGTCTTCAGGAACTCCCTCCGGCATTTCATACTTCATGTTTCTTGTTTCGTTCGTTTGCGCTTGCTTTAATTCCATGAAAATTCTAGGAAGTTTATCTCTACACAAGATCATCACTTTTTCTTCTGAGGTCGCGAACTTTGTTGTCAAACCATTGTTTCTTTGTTGTAAATTTGCCTTTTTTTATGACCAGGCTTCCGGGAGAATATGGATGAGCTGAAGACAATGCATCTTATCAAGGAGAGCAATTCACTTATAGACACATTTCTTTACTTATGAAGACAGCAGGTAAGCAGTGGTGTGTGTGTGTGTGTGTGTGTGTGTGTGTGTGTGTGTGTGTGTGTGTGTGTGCGCGCGCGCGCGCGCGCGCGCGCCCGCTTGTGTCTGCGAGTTCACGCGTGCGTGCATGCACGCATACATGCTTACATGCGTGCGTCAGTACGAACGTGCATAAAATGCAGCCTGTTTGCAATCATTGAGCATATAAACACTGAGAGAGAGAGAGAGAGAGAGAGAGAGAGAGAGAGAGAGGCAATCAGGCAGGCAGGCAGACAGACAGTCAGTCTTACCCTTTTGGTATCCTCATAGGAGGTGAGAAAATAGGGTACATCTGGATTATTTCTGTGGAACTCATTCACTTCGTCCAGATACTTGACATACTTCATCCCCGGCACTGTGAACAACACAAAGCAGCCCCCATTGACCTCGCTCCATGAGTCTCATCATCACATCGTCCTTTAAGCAACTGACACTACCACAGGCATATCCTCTGAAGCCCGGACATGTTCTTAAATGCAGAAACTTCACCAACTGAACGCCCATCTTGCGCTCAAGTAAATAAAGGCAAGTGCTTGCTCGTTCATTTTCGGTGTCCTGAGTGTTTTGTATCTTGCCTGAAGAAGACCTAAGAGGTCGAAACGTGTCGTGTTTTGTCTTGTGATTCGTTTGTCTACGTTTTCTTGGCGGTTCGCTATTAATTACAATTAAAATGCGTTTAGATTTCCCCCTGCAGTCGCTTCACTTTTCAACTACAGAAACGTAGTCTCTGACTTCAAAGGATTAATTCCGTTTCCTCCCCAGAGAAAGTCTCCAATGTCTGTTCTCTCTCTCAGAGAAAGACTCCCATGTCTGTTCTCTTCTTTCAGTCCTCAGAGAAAATCTCCAATGTCTGTTCTCTTCTTTCAGTCCTCAGAGAAAGTCTCCAATGTCCAATGTGTTCTCTTCTTTCAGTCCTCAGAGAAAGTCTCCAATGTCTGTTCTCTTCTTTCAGTCCTCAGAGAAAGTCTCCAATGTCTGTTCTCTTCTTTCAGTCCTCAGAGAAAGTCTCCAATGTCTGTTCTCTTCTTTCAGTCCTCAGAGAAAGTCTCCAATGTCTGTTCTCTTCCTTTCAGTCCTGTCCTCACACCTGTTTTGACACCCTAGCCTTTAAGTTAGTGACTTCCAGTCAGAAATCTTCGGTAGTGACTATTGTTCATGTGGACTGCAATAGGAAGACTACAGTGGAGGAAGGCGCTCACTCGCGCCAGCTCAGCATTGGGGGCGAAGTAAGGTAATGTTGCTTATAGCCCAGCCGACCGCGAAGGCCATATCAGGGTTGTCATTGCGTTGTAGTCACCTCACAAGTCGTTAAAAAAAAATGCCCATTCACACAGCCCTTTAAATTACACCTAAAAACCCTAGCCCAGCCGACCACAAAGGGCCATATCAGGGCTTCACAGCGCTGAAATCAACTCACAAGTTATTAAAAAAAAAAATACTCACGCACACAACCCCCTAAAATATACCTAAATATCACACAGGAAATTTTGTTGAAAATCTTTTCTTTCTTCTTTCTTCTCTGTGAATGGCACAGAATTATTTCTTCTCTACCGCCGCCTCAGGAACACAGTAAAAACTCTTTCAGAACTGGGCGGATTTTAAACAGTATATCTTCGAGTTCCATTTGTCTTGCCCAAGGTCTTTGACGTAAGCCTGGGCTTTGGGTTTTAGATCAGTGTGGAGGATAGGCAGTCTGCTCAACTCTTTCCCTGTGTCACTGGGGGCAAGTAGTACCGTTTGTGAAGGGCTTAGTAGGTTGTGTCCTGCTTACGCTGGATGAAAAAGAAAAGAAAAGAAAAGAAAAAAACATAACCAATTCGATTCAGCAGAAACGCAGCGCCTCCTTTAGTGAGCTGCCTCACGACGCTACGATACTGGTCACCTATGTGTATTGCCATTGCTGAGACTGCAGGCAGGATGCTGGACTGCTGTGGTGACATGGCTGATGAAAAAGCAAACGATAGAAAAGACACTGTGCCTGGTCACCGATCATACAACTGATGCTGCTGTCCAAGAGTTGACCACAGCGTTTCAGACTTTGGAGTAGGCCTGTCCAACGCTGCATTGTGTCGGTAGGTCCTACTACGCGTCCCTAGCTGAAGGAAAAAAAAATCCAATATTGTTTCATCTGAGATCAACCTTTAAAGATCTGCTCTCAAGATCGGCAATGACTTGTTGAAACAGGTCTGCAGGTCGTGTGAGCTGCAGTCTGGGGCTCGTGGTGTGAAAAAACACAACACCCATCTTGCGCCGAAGTGGACGAAGACAAGTGATGGCTCGTTCATTTTTCGTTGTCGTGAGTGTTGTGCATCTTACCTGAAGAAGACTTAGGAGGTCGAAACGCGTCGTGTTTCGTCTTGTGATTCGTTTATTTACGTTTTTCGGCGGAGTCTTTAAAATACTTTTTAAAACTTGTGTGAAAAAAAAATTAGCCGTGTAGATTTAATGGTTTTAAAAAGACTGCTTTGTTTACCTCTTCAAATCCAGCACCTAAAACAGAAAATGCCTTTTGGGTTACCTAAATTCTTCCGATGTCAGCAAAATTCCTAAACGAAAAACAAACAAACAAACCTAAAAGCAAGCATATGATCGCTGCTCAGTGTGACACCAGGAGCATTCTAGTCACAGAGGATTTTTTGAGGCTAAAGTTAGATCTACAGGGCTACTTCTATAGCGTGCAGTCCGTCTGGAATTCTCGAGAATCTATATTATCGAGAGATAGAATGGTAAGGTAATGCTGCTTACAGCCCAGCCGACCGCAAAGGGCCATCTCAGGGCTGTCACCACGTTGAAGTCAGAAAGAGAGAAGACACAAACAAAGACGTAGTATACGCATTTCCGATTCCACAGAATGGGAAACAGACGACTTTAACAGAAAACGTCCCTGTCTTCACCGACATCTCCTTGTCGACTCAGTCAAAAGGGTTCTTGTGTCCAAAATCATGTGCACTTAATGCTCACTACAAAGTGAAGGAAAGAGCTACATGGGGTGGGCTGATCTGACTCGCAGCCAGCAGCCGACTCGTTCAATTATACTGCTGACGTATTCAAGAGAAGTTAAGCAATGCTAAGATTTGGCCGAATACTTCCTTTGTCCTGGACTGCTGGTGAGCACGTCCATGTCGCTGGACCATCATAAAGCTTGACTGGACACGATTGAAGCGTTCATTGATTGGACACGATTGAAGCGTTCATTGATTAGAAACGATTGAAGCGTTCATTGCTCACTGTTTGCCAAACATTTGGTATTTCCCGTCAAGGTGAAGACTAACCGCCATTCTGTACCGTCGACTTTTGATCAAGCAACCACAAATGACGCACAGTTTTTTGTGTGACGTATTTTGTGTGACGGAATTTCTGTCCGCACGTCAGCATTCTCTCTCTCTCTCTCTCTCTCTCTCTCGTGACAGTTTTATAAAAGCTAAATATTATCGACAACCTTCATCACTGAAGCTCAACGTACTAATGTCTTCACGTAGTTCTCACGATGTACGACATTTGTCCCTCTCTCTCTGTATAAAACATTCAAGTTAAGAGAACTAGCAAACATCATAGAGATATTTTCTTCATTTGTTTTTGCTTTCTGTTTGTGCACGATTGCTGGCATCTGTTAAGAGAGTTCACATTATGTATTCCTGCCCTTTTTTTATGATTGTGTTTACTTATATGATGCTCATACACCCCTTCACAAGGGGCCACTGCCTATCGTGAATAACTTTCTTCCCACTCACTCTCTCTCTCTCTCTCTCTCTCTCTCTCTCTCTCTCACACACACACACACACACACACACACACACACACACACACACACACACACACACGTCTTCCAAAGACCCTTCCCAAAGACCCTTAATTCGGGCACCGAATCAAAGCTTTTTAGTCGCTTCTGGAAGACAAAGAAGAGGAAGAAGAAGAAGAAGAAGAAGAAGAGAAAACAAGCACATGAAATAAGCCCCCCCCGGACACTGGCAGCCAATAACCAGCACACGAGTAGAGGGAAGGACTCATGAACTTAAAACAGGCACATGAAATAAGTCCCCCAGGACACTGGCAGCCAACAACCAACATTGCAGTGGAGGGAAGGACTCGTGAACTTAAAACAGGCGCATGAAATAAGTCCCCCCAGAACACTGGCAGCCAATAACCAACACTGCAGTGGATGGAAGTACTCATTAACTAAAGATTCATTCAGCACTGGTTGGAATAAAAAAAAAATTAAAAAAAGGCGACAAAAAAGCGCAAGTATGGTACAATAAGCATTTGCCTTAACAAAATAACTTTTTGAAAAACTGCGACTAACAAACCCCCCCCTTTTTTTTTTTTTTTTTTTTAGCCGCTCTATCGGAACAAAAGCTTTTTTTCTTTGGGGGGGGGGGGGGGGGGGGGGGAGGGGGACTGAATTCACTACACGTACGTTTACAGTTACACACAAAGAAAACTGGCCAGCAAACCTTTAAGGTTGAAAGCCAGCTGATCTTTTTCTCAACTGAAATATCTTCCCGACATCATCTTTGTCGTCCGTTTGGATTTTGTTTCTAATCTCCTGCTTACTTTTTTTCACTTTTTGTATTCATGTATTTTTTTCTTTCTTTATTTATCTATTCATCCATTATGTACTTATTTATTTATTCATTTACTTATTCATTTATTTCATATTTTGGTTCAGCCTTGTGTGGACAGAGTGTGGAGTCAGCATTTTTCCCAATAGTTCTGCCAACGTCCAGACACCCTGTAACCCAAACTACAGGCTTCAGTCTAGAACACCATGTCCATTTCTCTAGAACACCATGTCCTTAAGGATCTTTGGCTAACAGGCTCCAGTCTAGAACACCATGTCCATTTCTCTAGAACACCATGTCCTTAAGGATCTTTGGCTAACAGGCTTCAGTCTAGAACACAATCCAATATGGCCACCAACAAAAGATTTGTTATTGAGTTTGTGATGACAAGCCTCCAACGTTGGCGGAAATCAAGAAGGTGGTCAACAAAGCCAGAGCCAAATCATCACCAGGGCCAAAGACCAGTACCTTACCAGCTGTACAAGAAATGTCCCAAGGTGCTGGAGTGGCTCCACAGGCTGCTGCGATCAGCTTGGAGAAATCAGAAGATCAGCGGCCAGTGGATGACGGCAGATGGTGTGTACATCCCCAAAGAGCAAAACTCAGTGACATCAGCCAGTTCAGGCCAATATCACTACTGAACGTCGAAGGGAAAATCTTCTTCTCTGTCATGGCAGCAAGGCTGACCAGTACCTCATGGAAAACAACTACTTGGAGTGTCAGTCCAGAAAGGTGGCATCCCAGGCGTGGCTGGCTGTGTAGAACACGCCACAATGATCTGGGACGCAATCCAAAGAGCAAAAACAGAAAAGAGAGACCTGGACGTAGTGTGGCTTGATCTGGCAAACGCATATGGATCTGTACCCCATGAGATGATACAGTTGGCTCTTGAGATGTACCATGTGCCAAAGAACATCCGCGACATGCTCAAGAAGTACTTCAATGGCTTCTCAATGCGCGGTTCTCTACCAAGGAGTACACAACAGATTGGATCAACTTGGAAGTGGGCATTGCAATGGGCTGTGCAATTTCCCCAATACTGTTCGTGTTGGCAATGGAAGTCATCTTGAAAGCAGCAGCAACAAGCAACGCAAGACAAACAGACCTTGGCGATGGATACAAGATGCCCCCCTCTCAAGGCCTTCATGGATGACACTACAGTGATTTCATCCAGAGAAGACGAGACACGTCATGTGCTGGAGAGGCTGGATGACATGTTGCCTCATCCAGAATGAAGTTCAAGCCAAAAAATCACGGAGTCTCTCACTGAGGAAAGGAAAAGTGGCCGAATCTGTGGTCTTCAGTGTTGCCAACCAGGCCATTCCAACAGTTACAGAAGAGCCAGTCAAGAGCCTTGGAAGATGGTATGATGATACGCTGAAAGACACACAGAGAGCAAAAGAAACCAAACAGATGTCGGAAGAAGGCTTGGAGACCATTGACCAGTGTGGGCTCCCTGCAAATACAAGGTCTGGTGTCTGCAGTTCATGCTGATACCAAAAGCTCCTATGGCCTCTGATGATATACGACATCTGCACCAGCATAGTGGAGGCAATGGAATCCAAAATCAACAAGTTCACAAGGAAATGGCTTGGTGTCCCACCCTGTCTGACTGACATAGCGCTGTACTGTCGCCAAGCAAAGCTGAAACTACCACTGAATCCATCCTGGAGGAATACAAAGCAGGGAAGATCAGACTTCAAAGCATGCTGGAGGACTCAGGAGACAAGGTGGTAGAAGCAATCAAGCCCCAGCTGAAGACAGGCAGAAAATGGAAAGTTCAAGAGGCGATGGATTCTGCAAAAGAAAGTCTCAAGATCAGAGAAATAACAGGACACACACAGACCAACAGACAAGGACTGGGGATGACCAAAACTGAATGGTGGTCAAAGGCCAAAGGAAAAGCCAAAAGAGACATGATGATTCAGGAGATGAGAAAAGAAGAAGACCAAAAAGACTCCAAAAAGCAGTCCAGCAGAGCCAGCAAGGGCAATGGACAACGTGGGAGAATGCACTCCAAAGAAGTCTCACTTGGAATGACATTTGGCACATGGCCCCTCTCAGGATCAGCTTCATTCTCAGATCTGCATATGACCTTCTGCCCTCAAATGCAAACCTGGTGAAGTGGGGAAAAACAGACGATCCTTCATGCCCCCTCTGCCATGAAAAAAACAGTGGAGCATGTCCTAAGCTCATGTAAAGTAGCCCTGGCTCAGGAAGGTACACATGGAGGCACAACAAGTGCTCAAAGAGATTGTACAAGTAGTCTGGGCTAGTACCAACACCACAAAAGGGAAAATCAGGACTCCAAAAAGCACCCGCAACATTCTTCACGGCAGGAGGCAGCGAATCATGGCCAAGAACAACAGTGCCACTCAGAACATGCAGGCAGAGTCTGCTGGACGGCGCAGATGACTGGGAGTGCACTGCAGACCTCCCAGAATGGAAGAGTCACCCAGAGATCATCAGCAAGAGTGGCATGAGACCAGACATAGTAGTCCACTCTCAGTCAACCAAGCAGCTGATCATGATCGAGCTCACGGTGCCATGAGAACAGAATGGAGGCAGCTCAAATCTACAAGACTGAAAAG
>JADBJO010007974.1:95000-103302 GCA_016801955.1 Conus betulinus
AGCACACAGCTTTCGATGCGGACGGTCATGTGAGACCCAACTCCTAGGGTATGTGGACGAAGCGACCAGAGAGATCGAAAAGGGAAACCAGGAGGACACTATCGTCCTTGACTTCTCAAAGGCCTTCGACAAAGTTAGCCATACCCTATTGGTCCACAAACTACGTCGTTATGGCATCGTAGGCCGCACCAACGCCTGGATCAAGGACTTTCTTGCGGACAGACAGCAGGCTGTGGTGGTGGAGGGAACAAGATCTGACTTTCTGCCTGTAGAATCCGGTGTCCCTCAGGGCTCAGTCCTAGGGCCGAGTCTTTTTCTTCTGTATATAAACGACCTTCCTGATGGCATCAAGTCGAAAGTCCGCCTATTTGCCGATGATACCATGTGCAGCAAGACCATCATGAATAAAAAAGATGAGCGAGTGCTGCAAGAAGACCTACACTCCCTTACCATCTGGGAGGAAAAGTGGTCTATGGAGTTCCATCCACAGAAGTGCTCAACGCTGAGAGTTTTTTCTCGGAAGCGGAACAAGACTGCCCCTGTGTATGAGCTACATGGACAAAATATCGAAAATGTCAACACCACTAAATACCTTGGTGTCAACATCCAGGAAACATGCAGTGGGAATCTCACATTGATTCCATCACGAAGAAAGCGAGCAAGACCCTAGGCTTTGTCCGGCGCAACCTCAAGATCGGCAACAAGAAAACAAAGGAAACTGCGTATAAAGTCCTTGTTCGCCCGCTTCTTGAGTACGCAGCCACCGTTTGGGATCCCTACACTGCAAACGAGATTGAGGCCCTCGAGAAGATCCAACGAAGAGCAGCAAGATGGGTGTCAAATCGCCACCGCCAAACATCATGCGTCGACTCCATCCTTGACTCTCTTAATTGGCCTTCCCTACAACAGCGTCGTAAAAAAGCCCGTCTGGAGATGTTTTATAAATTCCATCACGGACTCATCTCCATTAACTCCATGTACCTGCCCAAACCATCTGATAGCAGGCTGAGCTCTAGGATCAACAACGACCTGAGCTACAACATTCCCACATGCACGACGCGGTACAGGCAGATGACGTTCTTTCCGAGAACCATACCAGAATGGAACAAGTTGCCTCAGGAGGTTGTGACAGCTGAGTCACTGGACTGTTTCAAGTCCAGGCTGGCCTCCCATCTGTAGAACCTGAAACAACCATCCCCCCCCCCCCCCCCCCAACTTCCCCGCCACCCAACACTCCCCCTCCCCCTTACCCTCCTCCTGACCACTATTCCCTAAAATCCCCCCTCCCCCCCCCCTGTTTTTTTTTTTTTTTTTTTTTTTTTTTTTTTTTTTTTAAACCCAAATCCTAAGAACAGCGCAAATCTTCGGCAATCTCCCGAACACACACACACACTGGGAGTACAAAAAGCGTACAACTCTCACCTGACTTGGCAAAGGCGATGACAATGACGTCATCGTCCTTCATCTCCATAGCCTTGAGACATGCCACGTGGTCCTTCAGGGGCCGGTTGGTCTCAAAGACCTTGGGAATGAACTCCCCTTCCACCTCTTCGAAGGTACGCGAGGGATCGAACGAAGTCCCAGTCTGGTCGGCGGCATCCGACTGAGAAACATCGTGATCACATTCGACTTGTAACGTTAGAATCCCAGTTGTACAGCCGCCGCCGATGGGGAGAGAGAGAGAGAGAGAGAGAGAGAGAGAGAGAGAGAGAGAGAGAGAGAGAGAAACACACAGTGATACAGAGAGAAAGCAGAATGGGGAGAAACAGACAGAGCGACAGGTAGCAGACAGATATTTACAGAAAGGCAGAGACAGACAGACAAACAGGGCAAAAGAGAGGGAGAGGGATGAGGGAGACACACAGACACAGAAAGAAGAGGTAGATAGAGAGAGAGAGAGACAAGCGACAAAGACGAAGAGAGACAGAGCTAGAGACAGACAGACAAACAGGCAAGAGAGAGAGAGAGAGAGAGAGAGAGAGAAAGAGAGAGAGGGGGAGAGGAGGGATAGAGACAGACAAATAGACAGGCAGAGAGAGAGAGAGAGAGAGAGAGACAGACAGACAGACAGACAGACAGACAGACAGACAGACAGGCAGGCAGACAGACAGACAGACAGGTACAGATGCCCATTTACATTGCCTATCTTTAAAAATAAAAATTGTAGAAGAAAAAAAAATAGGAAGTACAAAGCGCATGCTCACACACACACACACACACACACACACACACACACACACACACACACATATCACAAGCACCACCACTAGCAGTATCATCACATTCGTTCGCCTGTACATTAGACGAATGCCTTCACTGCAAACACATTCGTTGCCAAAAGTGTAATGTTACCACTGACAGGTCTACATATCAACACTGTAATAGAGTTCGGTACATTCTCTCTCTCTCTCTCTCTCTCTCTCTCTCTCTCTCGCACACACACACACACACACACACATGCGTGCGTGCACGCGCATGCCGCTTGCATACGCACACGCACATTTTCCAACTATGCAACGTAAGCATACAGTTCAAAAGAACAACAAAGAAGATCCTTACCATTCTTTCTTCCTTGTTAGACTGAAAGTCCACTCGTGGCAATCCTGACAATGTGTGTCCGTGTGTGTGTGTGTGTGTGTGTGATTTCACGCGAGCGTGTGTTTTCTGTCCCTGAATAAACTCGCTTCGCGTTGACTTTCTTCCACTGTCTTTGCACAAGATGTGTTCTCTTTTTTGCCCCCACCCTACACTCCGTTCTGAAGAATATCACAACGTAGACAACAAGAAGTTCAAAAACTAGGTAGTGTCTGAAATCTTCAGCCGCGAGCACTTGACAACTCGAGTTTGGAACCTGTGAAATTTTCTGTTTGGCTACTTTAACTCGGTGAATACACACTCCGTGGGAACACAGCGAGTGGAGAAGCAGACACGCCAGAAGAGGGGAGCGAGACACTCTCGTGTCGCTAACTGCTGACAATACGCGAAGCGCGGGGCACGGTAATCCGGGCAGGCAGTGACCCGTGATCTGAGCCCCGCAGACGTAACAAGTTTTGGGTGAAAAGACGGGCCGAGCAACAAGCTTTCGAGCATTGGCCGAACCTGTCCGCCCTATAATAGATTTTTGACAGACGGGAACAATGGTCTGTTCGAGTTATCTTTCCCATACTGATATTGCTCTTGCTCACAATAGGCCAATCAAAACCGCTTTTTTCCCGGTGTAACGATCCATTTTAACTCCCCCTCCACTGTTTAACTCCCCGGGCGTTAGAATTAGCATGTGCAAGTTTAACTCCCTGGGAGTTAAAACAAACCGCGCCAGAATGACTCCCCCCTCCCCCCCCCCCCCCCAACTCGCAACTCGCCTCCCCCCCCCCCCCCCCCCCCCCCCCCCCCCCCCCGTTTTTAGATTAACTTCCCCGCCCCAAAAACATTCAGTTTCATGTGTAGTCGTGATATGAGAAATAAACATTTAATATACACCCCCCTTCCCCTCCCTCCCCCCCTCTCTCTGTCTGCTTTGTCTGTCTCCCTCTCCCCCCCCCCCCCCCCCCCCCCACTTTCTTTCAATCTCTTCCTCACTCTCTCACTCTCCTTGCTTGTCTGACTGCCTTTTTGCTTGCCTGTCTGTTTGTCTCTCTTAGTCTCTCTCCCTCTCTCTTTGCTTGTCTCTCTGTCTGTCTATTTGTTGATCTATCTCAGTGTCTCTGTCTCTAGTGTCTCCCCCCAGTCCCCTCTCTCAGTCTGTCCGTCTGTGTTTCTTTCTTTCTTTTACTCACACCCCCCCCCCCCCCCCCCCCCTCCTCTCTTTCTCTCTCCATCTCCATAGTGTTTGGCCAGTGTGTCATTACATGTACACAAACTTGGATAAACACACGCGTGTGCGTACACACACACACACACACACACACACACACACACACACACACACACACACACACCACACGCACACGCGCACAACCAACACACACACACACACACACACACACGCGCGCGCGCGCGCGCGCGCATGTATGCACAAATGCATGCACACA
The DNA here is from genome assembly GCA_016801955.1 of Conus betulinus. Taxonomy (NCBI): domain Eukaryota; kingdom Metazoa; phylum Mollusca; class Gastropoda; order Neogastropoda; family Conidae; genus Conus; species Conus betulinus. The sequence goes on from JADBJO010007974.1 coordinate 99,032, forward strand.
TGCGTGCTTGTACGCACTCATGCACACACACACACACACACACACACACACACACACACTGATGCGTAAATTATAGACAGACAGACAGGCAGACAGATATGCGCATGCATGCACATACACACAGACATTCACACACAAACACACACACAGAGAGAGAAAAACATATACACACAAATACACACGTCCACACACAGGCTGTTAGTAGTGATGAAAAGCAAACCTAGGATATGTCTCAATAATTTGATTAACCGATTAACATCGTTAACGTCCATTTGTAAAATCTTCTGTAAACCATAGATTGAATACACCATCTAACCACTCCCACCCTGTCTACAATCCCTATTCCCCATCCCCACCTACCATCCCCTCCCCCTCTCTCTCCCCTACTTTCCCCCTCCCCTGACCCCTCTCTCTCTCTCTCTCTCTCTCTCTCTCTCTCTCTCTCTCTGTTTTTTTTTTTTTTTTTTTTTTTTTTGTTCCTTCTGTTTGACGACCCACCATGTCGTTATTACGTTTATGAACAGTCTGCTTGTCATAGTAGAATTACATTACAGTTTTTGTTATGTTGAATTGTCAGTATGAATGATATGTGTCAAAAACATGTTTGCATGACAAGGACAGATTGTACGACTAGGCCCTGGCCTAAGATTTTTATCCTTGCATGTTAAAGATCATTCATTCATTCTCTCTCCCTCTCTCTGCATGCTTCTAGTCAGCTTTGTTTACTATTATTAGTGTTTGTCAAAGACAGATTGGATTAATAGGCTTTTATGTTAGCCTAAGATCTTAATCCTTGTCAAGTAAAGTTTTCAAGTGTCATGTGTCAAGTGTCTCCCTGCAGTGTGTGTGTGTGTGTGTGTGTGTGTGTGTGTGTGTGTGTGTGTGTGTGTGTGTGTGTGTGTGTGTGTGTGTGTGTGTGTGTGTGTGTGTGTGTGTGTGTGTGTGTGTGTGTGTGTGTGTGTGTGTGTGTGTCATTCTGCCCCCCCCCCCCCCCCCCCCCCCCCCCTCTATTTTTTAACTCCTCGGGAGTCAATCTGGATCAACATTTCTTGATCGAAAGTCACTCCCCGGGAGTTAGTTTGGCACGTGCATATTTTTTACCTCTACCCCCAGGGGGGTAAAAGATGCTACAATGAGGAAATGTAACATTGGACAAAAGCTGCTACAATTAAGAAATGTGACATTGGACAAAAGCTGCTACAATGAAGAAATGTGACATTGGGCAAAAGCTGCTACAACAATGAAGAAATGTAACACTGGGCAAAAGCTGATACAATGAAGAAATGTAACACTGGGGCAAAAGCTGATACAATGAAGAAATGTACACTGGGCAAAAGCTGATACAACAATGAAGAAATGTAACATTGGACAAAAGCTGCTACAACAATGAAGAAATGTAACACTGGGCAAAAGCTGCTACAACAATGAAGAAATGTAACACTGGGCAAAAGTGATACAACGAAGAAATGTGACATTGGACAAAAAGCTGATACAATGAAGAAATGTGACAGTTGGCGAAAAAAAGTGTCAAAACCATTCAACAACTGCAAAATCTGTATCCTTCATGAAACACGCCCAAGGCGTAAGGCTCCTGTGCACTCACGCCGTGGTGATAAGAGTACTACTATTACACTCAGCATTTTTTTTTTTTTTTTTTTTATCACGCTTACCCTTTACTCCACTTTGCTTTACGACGGTTGACCGATATCAGGTCGTTGAATCGTCTTACGATCCGGGTACAGTGACTCGGCAAAACATCCTGCTCTGTCATCAAAAATCCGTGAACGACTTTGTTTCGCTTTTAACCCGAGAAGGGTAGGTAAAGAGAATAGAGAGAGGGGTGTGTGTGTGTGGGGGGGGGGGGGGGGGGGGGGGGGGGGGGGGAGGGGGGGAGGTACAGGGTGACCCGTCTGACCTAGTTTTCTTTAACTGAAATGCTGGGCGTAAGGGTGGTAATGCATAGGAGATGGGGGAGAGGGGTCGGGGGAGGGGGGCGGGGGGGGGGGGGGGGGGGGGGTCGCCGTGGGGGGTGCGGGGATGGAGGGATTGGAGAGGGGGAGGGGGGGCAGGGGGGTACTTATGACTGTGAATATATGTCCCTGTGTGAGGCACTTGTTTATATGATTATGTTGTTACATTAAAAATGTTTTAAAAGGGAACAAATACATAATCATTTGGAGTGATGAAAAAGTACGTCCATATTTTCATTTTCTTCTGCATGGCTTTGGATGCTGACATTAACATTGACGTAGTCAGTTACAATTTACGTATTTTACATTGACGTACTCAGTTACAATTTACGTATTTTTGTTCTTTGCATGATATGAATTTTTCGGCGCTGCAAATATTAATGTGTTCCCTGCCTTTGATATAAAGGCTGTATGTAGGCCATCGTGTGTGAAAACTATGGCTCAAGGTGATGTGCAGTGATACTGCTATTGCGCTGAAAGCTTTTAAAAAACAGTTACTAATCAGATCCAGAATTCCGGAAACCGGACAGGTAGGGCCATAATCAACTGTTTTAAATTGCTCAGGATTTAATTGGGTCTTAAGGCTGTGCTCTTGTTTCAACTCTTTCTTGAATGTTTTGCAATATCAAAAACTAACGAAAATAACTGTTTTTTCACGTCAGCGCGTGTAGCAACGCTAAGGCTGTCCCACGTGATGGGCAGGAGCACCTCTTGCTGATCGGAAAGGCAAACTGAAGATTCAACAGGATGGTTGACGGAAAGAAAAAAGAAAAAAAAAAAGAAGAAGAACACAGGACCGTCGCTCCACGTCAGGGAAGACAGGACAACCCGGACCTCTGCAGACAGGACTTCAAGAAGGAAAGAAAGGTAGGAACGTCGCCCCACGCTGGTGAGGACGGGACAGCCTGGACCTCTGTAGACTGGAACCCAAGGACAAAATAAAGACAGGACCGTCGCCCCACGCCAGTGAAGACGGGACAACCCGGATGTCTGTAGACTGGACCCTAACGAAGTGGCCTCAGAGCAAAAATGCTCGTTGACGGTTTACACAGGCGGAACGGTGTGCTCCCCGCTCAATGAACGACTCAAGAGTGAACTGCGTGTCGGGCTACACACACCGTCTGTTCGCACTAGAACGTTGAACAGTAGCCGAAAACTCTTGTCGCAAACGCTTGGAGATGCATGTTTCATAAGTTTCTCGTGCTGCGACGAATGACACGACACACTGAAGAGAGGTTGGGGGTGGAAGGGGAAGGTAAGGACAGCTCATTCCACCTCCCCCTGGTTAAACCACACAGAGAGGGGGGAGACCGTCCGTAACAATTTCATCGTCATGTGTGACGAAGTTGACAAAAAGAGATTTTTTCTTATTTCCGTGCTTTATCTGATGTCTTAAAGAAATTGAAACCAGTTTTTTAAAATGCTTCTACGTGAATATATATATATATATATATATATATATATATATATATATATATATATATATATATGTTTTCATGTGAATATACTTTTATTTAGACGTTTATTTTTTTCTTGTCTCGTTGTTTATCCCACATAATTATTTTATTGCGATAAGAACAGAAACTGAAATTAAAACAAACGGTATTTATCAGGGTTTTTCTTCTCTTTTTATATAATAGAAGTCGCTGTCTTGGTCGTAGAAGGAGTCATCAGTATCTTTAACAAAGACAATAATAACAACAACAACCACGACAATAACACCACCACCCCAGTAGTTATGACCTTTTGACGCGAATGATATTCCGTAACTAGGACGTGACAGAGTTGTCGAAAGGCGCTTTGGAAACCCATGACTGTGTCAGCGCCTTTTGTGCTGTCACCTGCCGAATGCACTGGCATCGTGTATTACACCCGCTCCTTTCTTTCTTTCTTTTCTGTGTGTGTGTGTGTGTGTGTGTGTGTGTGTGTTGCTTTTCTTTTCATTTTTTTTTCTCGTTTTCTTTCCCTCAAGTCACACGCCAAACTCTCCTGTTCAGAAGAAGGGTCTCGGCCAGCGTCGAACTGTCGGACCTTTAACTGCTGTGTAAGATCAGATGACTCTTCGTCTTCATCACCAAGCGTACAGGAGTCATCAGCAATATACACGAAAAGACACCGAGACTTGTTCGAAATCATGTGCCAGTGCGTTGTAGTCCTGTCACAGCGGTCAAAAGGTAGGTATGCATGCACACATATACGACTGAATGAGTATGCCAAAGTGTTAAACGCATGCAAGCACACACACGTACATAGCCATACATATGCACACTCACACACCACACACGTGCGCGCACTGTAAAC
>JADBJO010007975.1:0-5000 GCA_016801955.1 Conus betulinus
GAATATGGAAAAGACCAAAGATATACTAACAGGAGGAGAAACAAGAATAAGAACATAGATGACGCAGACGAATGCCTCCACAAGGGAAGAAGAAGAGCGAGAGCAAAGATTAAGAAGACGAATACGACTTTGAGGAGAAAAAAAAAAACAAAAAAACAAATAAACAAACAAACAAAACGAACAAATAAACAAACAGACGGAGAGAGCGAAAAATGCCTAAAGGAGAGGAAAAAAAAAAAAAAACAGGAACAAAAAGGAAGAGGTAATTAAAAACTAACAGGAAACAACAAACACACAGAACAAGCGCGTCGTTGGAGAAGATGACAGCAAACAGCCAACTGAACAGCATCAACGTGAAGAAGGCGAATACTAACGGGAAGAAAGAAGAACAGGCAGAAGAATGAAGAAGAAGCTAAATGCTAACAGGGAAAAGAATGGGGTAATGATGAAAAAGATCAAAAACTAAGAGAAACGTGAAGAAAAAAAAAAAAAAAAGCAAAGATGAACAGGATGAATATCAACAGGAGAGAAAGAAAGAAGAAAAGGGGGAACAAAGATGAAGAAGATGAGTACGCACGGAAGGGAGACAAACATCAAGAACAAAGGGCCGGAATAGCTCAGTGGTGGACCACCGGACTCGTAATCTTGGTAATCCTGGGGCTGCGGGTTCGAACCTTCGCCGTGCCGTTTCGGTACAGGCGGATTTTTCCCTCGGAGTTAACATTGGTTCTGACTCCATGCCCCATACAGTCCTTCGAACGAGACTATAAACCGAGGTTGCGTGTGTGAACGCACGCATAACATTTTGTACACACGTGAAATCCCATCACCAACTTTCAGAAGAGAAGGCCAGTTTGGCCGTTGGTATGGATGACACGTTACACATTGCTTGCACTTTCCTCGAAGTTGGAATATGGCTGCCTTAATGGCGGGGATAAAAAGAACGGTCATGCACACAAAACTCCTCCTCTCCTTTTTTCTTTTTTTTTTTTTTTTTTTTTGGGGGGGGGGGGGGGAGGGTAGATGGGATTAATCCTTGCCTATGTACACAGGGAGTGTCCACTGGAGTATCAACCTGCGTACGCGAAAAAAAAAAAAAAAAAAAAAAAAAAAAACCCCTAACAGCAGAAACAAAGAGCAAAGATGAAGAAGGTGCACCTGAACAAAGGAAAGAAGAACAAGGACACAAAGATGAGCAGGGGACTTATTAGAGGAGAACACAAAACAGCAGAAACAAAGGTGAGAAGTGTATACTTACAAGAGAAAGAAAGATGGCTGAAAACAAAAGTGAATGAGATTATTTTCTAACCAAAAAGAGCAGAAATAAAATCGGAGAATTTTAATGTCTAGGAGAGAGGACAAAGAAAGCAAGAATAAGGACGAATAAAGGTGAAATTCTATTAAAAAAAAAAAAAAAAAGATGAGGGGGAAGACGAATACACAGATGTATTGGCAGATTTAAACACGAAGAAAGGAAATGATCGTGAAGAAACATAACAACATTTTAACTGAAAGAAATGGTTTCCCCTCTCAGAGAGAGAGAGAGAGAGAGAGAGAGAGAGAGAGGAGAGAGAGAGAGAGAGAGAGAGAGAGAGAGAGAGGAGACAGACAGACAGACAGACAGACAGACAGACGGACGGACGGACAGACGGACGGACGGTAAGGCAGACAAATAAGACAAAACAGACGGAACAGAGAAAAAAAAGTATAAAACAAACTGTGATGGAAGAGAGAGAGAGAGAGAGAGAGAGAGAGAGAGAGAGAGGAGAGAGAGAGAGAGGAGAGAGAGAGAGAGAGAGAGAGAGAGAGAGAGAGAGAGAGAGAGCATAAAGAAAGAAAAATAAATAACACCAACGACAATAAAGAGACCGAATGAAAACAAAAGTTTAAATGGACAGTTGGGAAAAAAAAGTCGCCTCTGATGCAATGATACTGTGAGTGCGCTTTGGGATCAGACGCAATATGTTATTTACCAATACATCAACACTGCTCAAACCCGTTGCTCAAACTTCCTGACCAAAGCCGCAGGTGTCTGCATCACACGGGCCTGGTTGACTCTTAGCGTTTATCCATGAAAAGAAGCGACATGTACATGCGAAAGAAAAAGTGGCATTCCATCGTCAGGGAACATCATGCGGTCATCACACCACAGGATCCAAAAAAAAAAAAAAAAAAAAAAAAAAAAAGTCTCCAGACTTTTATGGTCTTTCGCACCTTTCACGGCGGGTGATCACAAGATTCCATTCTCTTGAAAACATCCAGGCTGTGTCAGGGGACATGACCGTCGGCCACTTCATGAGAACGGCAACAGAGAAGAACCCGAGACGTGACTGTGGTGGGGAACGTTAGGAACGAGCCGCTGTGTGTGTGTGTGTGTGGGGGGGGGGGGGGGGGGGGGGGGGAAGAAATGCCACGACTTAAGAATGCACAGAAGAAGACATGGCAAAGGAGGAAAAAAAAAAAATGATCATGTGCCCTTGTTGTAATAAGGATAATGATTCTGTTGAGCTGTTTGTCACAGAGAGAGGGAGAGAGGAGGGGGAGAGAGAGGGGGGGGGGAGGGAGAAGGAGGGAGAGAGAGATAGAGGGAGAGAGGGGGAGAGAGAGAGGGAGGAAGGGAGGGAGAAAGGGATAGAGTGGGGATGGGGGGGGGGGGGGAGAGAAAAAAAAAGAGACAGAGAGACAGAGTCAGAGAGACAGACAGATAGCAAGACAGACAGACAGACAGACAGACGGAAAGTGACTGTGTGCGCGCGCATGCGCGCGTTGTGTGTGTGTGTGTGTGTGTGTGTGTGTGTGTGTGTGTGTGTGTGTGTGTGTGTGTGTGTGTGTGTGTGTGTGGTGTGTGTGTGCATGTGTGTGTGTGTGTGTGTGTGTGTGTGTGTGTGTGTGTGTGTGTGTGTGTGTGTGTGTGTGTGTGTGTGTGTGTGTGTGTGTGTGTGTGTGTGTGTGTGTGTGTGGGAAGGAGATGGGGAAGGACAGAAACAGATAGAACATGAGAGTCCACGTGTGCGAGAGAGCGAGAGAGAGAGAGAGAGAGAGAGAGAGAGAGAGAGAGAGCGGAGATGAGAGAGGGAGAGAGAGAGAGAGAGAGAGAGAGAGAGAGAGAGAGAGAGAGAAAAACAAACAGACTGAGAGAGAGACAGATACAGAGATACAGAGAGGCCCAGGGCTAAGAGAACTGTCAGTGAAGAGACGAAGCTCAAACTAAAAAGGCAGTTTCCCTTTCTCACTTGAGTAGATTTTCTTTATAGACGGTCCCCATATGCGGATATTGCACCGTCAAAATGAAAATTAGGCTATAGAAATTCAGAGAAATGGACAAGAAGATGGTGCGTGTAACAAACTGGAGAAATTTCACGACGACTATTCAGAATTGTGCTGGTTTTGTAAGGATTCGTCTGTAAACCTAGTTTGCGACCAAAAGTATCTATGGTGTTTATATAGTTCGCAAACAATTTCCTCTCCACTACAGAAAGAAATTCAGTGCCGTCTGCATATTGCCAAAGAGGAATAAATAGAGTGAGAGTGAGTCACCTTGTATACGTCCTCATATTACATCCAACAGGGGAAAACGTGTGCGTTAACAAGGGCACATGATTTCATGTTTCTGTACAATGTTTCTTTCCATTGATATATCACCCTGAACTCCACACATTAAAAAAAAAAATCTTAACCTGAAATTCAGTTGACTGAATCAAACGCTTTTTCAAAATTCATATCTCATGGGCATAAAAAGCCCCGGAAATTCATGTGGTTCTAGGCACGCAGTTGTGGTATCAATAAGCCCCCCCAACTGTCTCTGATATACATGTATTTGTTTCTGACAAAACATGTTTGGTCTTCGTTAATTAACTTAGATAGAACAATTTTGAACCTAATAGCATTGCGCGACGATCCAGTTTTCTAGACAATATTTATCAATGATGTTTGTTTCCAGGTATGTGTGTATGCGTGTATGTCTATCTATCTATCTTTCTGTCTGTCTGTATGTCTATCTGTTTGTCTATCTATCTATCTATCTATCTATCTATCTATCTATCTATCTATCTATCTACCTCTGTGTGTGTGTGTGTGTGTGTGTGTGTGTGTGTGTGTGTGTGTGTGTGTGTGTGTGTGTTGTTGTTGTTGTTGTTGTTGTTGTTGTTGTTATTGCTGTTGTTGTTCTATCTAATAGATTGAAGATGGTACAATAGATTGTTCGTCTTTGTATTTGTTTGACTTTATTCAAGTTTAAAAAGCTGTGCCAGTCTTGAATAAAAGTTACTCTGTGTTAGGTTGTCTTATGGGAGCAAAAGTTACCCTACTTGTTTATTGTTTACTGTTCCCTGCTTCATTTCATGTTCAATTTTGTTTCGATTAAATCGAGGTTATTTTGTATTTGTTTCAGTCCGTCTTTGTGTTTGTCTTTTGATCTCCCTTGCATCCTTGGGTGGATCCTCAAGCGCAGCCTCAAAGATTGTCCCCGACATTTTATACTGTTTGCCTAATGTCATTAGTTTTTTCAGCAACATTTTTCCTCCCCCCTTTTTCGTTTTGTTTCATTTACCATCCTGCTTTGGGGGTGCTGTTGGATTCTTCTTTTGAACCCTTGGTGGTGAGAACACCACAGCATTATGGACTGTGTGTGTGTCTTTATTTGACGCCAGGAGCACAGACTCAACCAACCGTATCTCCCTGATGAGCCCGATCCAGCGGACGAAAGACCTAGGAGCAGGCAATAGAAATAGATCTGCCTTCCGGAGGGATTGCGATAGTTCCTTCATGCAGCTAATGAACAGCTTTCATATTTAAATTATATTTTCTTTATGTTCCAGTTTTCTTTATCTTCAACCCCCGCCCCCGGTTAAGTTCAAATCTTTGCCATGTTATTACTATGATGACGGAGGAGTTGTTGTTGGCCTGCATTTGTTGTTTCCCCACTATTAGATTGTTCGTCTTTGTGTTTGTCTGACTTTATTCAAGTTCAAAAGGCTGTGCCAGTCTTGAAAAAAGGTTAC
>JADBJO010007975.1:10000-15000 GCA_016801955.1 Conus betulinus
GTAGAGAGAGAGAGAGAGAGAGAGAGAGAGAGAGAGAGAGAGAGAGAGAGAGAGAGAGATATGCAGTCTGTGTGTATGTGTTTTGGTGTGTGTGTGTGTGTGTGTGTGTGTGTGTGTGTGTGTGTGCTTGTGTGTGTGTGTGTGTGTGTGTGTGTGTGTGTGTGTGTGTGTGTGTGTGTGTGTGTGTGTGTGTGTGATCCATTTGTATCTCACAAAATCCTATTTTTTTTCCCGGGAAGCGGCGCTCTCCTAACACACAAACCCAGGCAAACAAGAATCACAACAGTTCATAAACCATACCGACAGACTTCACATTGACAGATACAGATTTCACATTAACAGATACAGATTTCACATTAACAGATACAGATTTCACCCAGCTCTGACGACATTGACACACATCACATGAACCAGATTCACATTCACTAACCTTACACATTAACCAGATACAGATTTAACCAGATACAGATTTCACATTAACCAGATACAGATTTCACATTAACCAGATACAGATCTCACATTAGCCAGATACAGATCTCACATTAGCTAGATACAGATTTCACCCAGCTCTGAGGACACTGACACACATCACATGAACCAGATACAGGTCTCACATTAACCAGATACAGATTCACATTAACCAAATACAGATTTCACATTAACCAGATACAGATTTCGCACAGCTCTGAGGAGACGGACAGATTTCACATTAACCAGATACAGATTTCACATTAACCAGATACAGATTTCACATTAACCAGATACAGATTTCGCACAGCTCTGAGGAGACGGACAGATTTCACATTAACCAGATACAGATTTCACATTAACCAGATACAGATTTCACCCAGCTCTCAGGAGGACACTGACATACTTCACATTAACCAGATACAGATTTCACCCAGCTCTCAGGAGGACACTGACATACTTCACATTAACCAGATACAGATTTCACCCAGCTCGGAGGAGGACATTAACTTCACATTAACAGATACAGATTTCACCCAGCTCTCAGGAGGACACTGACATAAATTTCACATTAACCAGATACAGATTTCACCCAGCTCTGAGGAGGACACTGACATAAACTTCACATTAACCAGATACAGATTCCACCCCAGCTCTGAGGAGGACACTGGACCAGATACAGATTCCACCCAGCTCTGAGGAGGACACTGACACATTAACCAGATACAGATTTCACCCACTCAGGAGGACACTGACATAACTTCACATTAACCAGATACAGATTTCACCCACTTGAGGAGGACCATGACATAAACTCACATTAACCAGATACAGATTTCACCCAACTCTGAGGAGGACACTGACATAAACTTCACATTAACCAGATACAGATTCCACCCAGCTCTGAGGAGGACACTGACATAACTTCATATTAACCAGATACAGATTCCACCCAGCTCTGAGGAGGACACTGACATAACTTCATATTAACCAGATACAGATTCCACCCAGCTCTGAGGAGGACACTGACAACTTCACATTAACCAGATACAGATTTCACCCAACTCTGAGGAGGACACTGACATAAACTCACATTAACCAGATACAGATTCCACCCAACTCTGAGGAGGACACTGACATAACTTCATATTAACCAGATACAGATTTCACCCAGCTCTCAGGAGGACACTGACATACTTCACATTAACCAGATACAGATTTCACCCAGCTCTGAGGAGGACACTGACATACTTCACATTAACCAGATACAGATTTCACCCAGCTCTGAGGAGGACACTGACATACTTCACATTAACCAGATACAGATTTCACCCAGCTCTGAGGAAGGGCCGCCGAAGGAACCAAAGCCAATCTGCGGAAGGCCTAATGCCTGTCGGTATCAAGGGAGATAAAAACTCTTCCCCACCTGAGGATTTATACACCTCCTTTGATATAAAATCGAACCTTGATTTCCTCTTCATCTTTTGGCAACATCTGATATCAGAGGTAGGGCTCGAGAATAATGTGTTCCCTGAGACTGAAGAAAGCAAAACAAAACAAAACAAAAAGAAGAAACAAACAAACAAAACCGCAAGAAAACCAACAAACAGACAAGCGAACAAGCGAAATATGACAAACCAACACAAGAAAATCAGCTCTGCCGTGTCAAACGATACTCGGTCAACAATGTGTCCTAGTTTCAGGGCATGTATTAGCAGAGTCTCTCTTTTTTTTTCTTCCATGTCTTTGATGGTTTTGTTGTTTGTTTGTTTGTTTGTTTTTTTTTCAACCCTTTGATTCACATATTTTGATCTAAATCTTTTAGACGACAAAAATCAGAAAAAAATGTTTCAGCCACGAGCCAGTTAGCTCTGTGTGTGTGTGTGTGTGTGTGTGTGTGTGTGTGTGTGTGTTTAAGTTCTTTCCATTTCTGATAAAAATCAGCATTCAGTCGCTCTCGTGGCTATCTTTTATACTTTGTTTTCTAAGGAGACAGCCGCTCTTCATATTCTTTGTCCGCGTCACCTATTTCCGTTTTCAAGTCTTTTCTTACGTGGAGTTCAGCTGTTCATTTCTCAACGTAAGCAAGACAACTTGACCAGAAAACGAACACACACACACACACACACACACACACCACACACACACACACACACACACCACACACACACATAGAAGACGTCAAGCTCTTCATTTTCTTTCTTTCTTTTCTTTTTATTTGTGATCACTAGATAACAGAGCCGATTGACTAAGGTTCCTATTATTTAGGAGAAAGAAAACAGAAACAAAAACTTTCTTCGTCTTTTTTTTTTTTTTTTTTTTTTTTTTTTTTCAATCCTATCTTCTGTGCTACCTCAGCGGCAGTGCACCCACGCCGCTCATACCGACACCCTGTCCACAGCCACAACCCGGCCTGGCCCGCTTCAGCCCCGGCACCGGCATCCACAGGGAGCAGTGACAGTCAAGTCGTCACGAGGCAACCCACCCGGAGAAGACACTGCACTGCTGCTGCGTCACTTCGGTGGTGTTCAGTGGCGCCTGTTCTGATCCAACATACGCAGGACACCACCTACTAACCCTGACAACAATAACTGCTTAGTCGCGGAACCGGCGTGAGTGAGCTCTCCCTCTGGAGGGCACCGCCACCACGTCCGTCCATGCAACGACAGCCACCATGGACTCGACGATACCAGGTGACCTCGACGGCAGCAAACCAAGGCCACAGACGTGGAGAGGACATCGAAATCGAGGTCACCATGAGAGAGCAGGGCATGAAGGGCCCACATGATTTTAGACTTTTTTTTTTCCTAAGCAGATCGATGAGAATGATGAGGATGAAAATGATGTTACGGATTGATGCTGCGTGACATCGCAGTACTCTACGCTTACTTTCATAACATATCCCGGCGTTAACCAGGTCCGAGAGATACAACAGACACCTACAGTGTTGGTCAGGAGATTTGAGCAACACTCTGAGACTCATCCATCGAGCGATTGAAAGTCGACTGTGTGGTCCCAGTCTTCCCCACTGAGCCTGTAGCAAGCTCAGCTCTGGTCAGGAGTCGGTCGGGGCATGAAGGACAAAGTTGCAGAGTGAGACGACTGCAGGCGGGAAATCCAAACAAATCTGAAATGAATGTTAGCGAACCGCCAAGAGAAACGTGGACAAACGAGTCACAAGACAAAGCACGAGGCGTTTCGACCTCTTAGGTCTTCTTCAGGCAAGACACAAACAAATAGGACAATGAAAATGAACGAATGAAAAAAATTTTAACATTTTACAGCAGACTCCAGCCAAAATCTTGGTCTTAGATGTCCCGCCTGATGTGATGGGATGTCCCGCCTGATGTGATGAGATGTCCTGCCTGATGTGATGAGATGTCCTGCCTGATATGATAAGATGTCCCGCCTGATGTGATGAGATGTCCCGCCTGATGTAATGAGATGTCCTGCCTGATGTGATGAGAAGTCCCGCCTGATGTGATGAGAAGTCCCGCCTGATGTGATGAGATGTCCCGCCTGACGTGATGAAATGTCCTGCCTGATGTGATGAGATGTCCCCGCCTGATGTAATGAAATGTCCTGCCTGATGTGATGAGATGTCCCGCCTGATGTAATGAGATGTCCCGCCTGATGTATGTGATGTAATGAGATGTCCCGCCTGATGTAATGATGTCCTGTAATGAGATGTCCTGCCTGATGTAATGTAATGAGATGTCCCGCCTGATGTAATGTGATGTAATGAGATGTCCCGCCTGATGTGATGAGATGTCCTGCCTGATGTAATGAGATGTCCCGCCTGATGTGATGAGATGTCCCGCCTGATGTAATGAGATGTCCTGCCTGATGTGATGTCCCGCCTGATGTGATGAGAATGTCCGCCTGATGATGAAATGTCCCGCCTGATGTAATGAAATGTCCAGCCTGATGTAATGAAATGTCCCGCCTGATGTAATGTAATGAAATGTCCCGCCTGATGTAATGAGATGTCCCGCCTGATGTAATGAAATGTCCCGCCTGATGTAATGAGATGTCCCGCCTGATGTAATGAAATGTCCCGCCTGATGTAATGAAATGTGTGCCCGCCTGATGTGATGAAATGTCCCGCCCTGATGTGCCTGATGATGAATGTCCCGCCTGATGAATAATGAGAGATGTCCCGCCTGATGTAATGAGATGTCCTGCCTGATGTAATGGATGTCCTGCCTGATGTAATGATGTCCTGCCTGATGTGATGAGATGTCCTGCCTGATGTAATGAGATGTCCTGCCTGATGTGATGAGATGTCCTGCCTGATGTAATGTGTCCTGCCTGATGTGATGAGATGTCCTGCCTGATGTGATGAGATGTCCCTGCCTGATGTGATGAGATGTCCCGCCTGATGTAATGAGATGTCCTGCCTGATGTGATGAGATGTCCCGCCTGATGTAATGAGATGTCCTGCCTGATGTAATGAGATGTCCTGCCTGATGTGATGAGATGTCCTGCCTGGTGTAATGTGATGTGATGAGATGTCCTGCCTGATGTGATGA
>JADBJO010007975.1:20000-22500 GCA_016801955.1 Conus betulinus
CAGGCGACGCCCATCGTCGATCGACCAACAACCTGAAATTGAACCAACGTTCAAGACCAATTCGACCAAACTTGAACTAACATTCAAGAAGCTCACGACCAGAATTGAGTCAATGTTCCAGAGGAACACGAGCTCTGAGAGACAAATGCGACGATCCCCATTGAAACTACCCACTAGGCTACTGCCAGGCGACAGCAGTTGCCACAATATGCAGACCTATGTCTGCAGGAACCTTGTCCTTAAGGGCTTCGGGCCAACAGGACGTTAATCTCGCCCTCAATGCAATGCAATGTTGGAGCATCCTGCCCTGGGGATGTTTGTTCTGTGTGCTCTGTGCTGTCATGTCTGCAAGGCGATTCGGTGTCGTAAGTAGAATTCCTTTGGAGTTACGTTTTCTTGTGGGAGCGAGAGTTACCCTGCTAGTTAATTGCGTAATATTTTGCAAGTAGAAAGCGCCATGACCACCAGTCGTAATCATCTGAAGTACTGAAACGAAAAGGCGGATCTGAGGTGAGTTTTTTTCTCACCACCAAACGCGTCAAAGTTACATCCAACGAAAACTATCGACTAACATTAATTCAGTTATTAATTTGACAAAATAAGTGATTGTTCGTTTTTTTTTATTTTTTGTCCTGAGTGTTGTTTAATAGCCCTTCGGCGCCGAATATGAGAACATAAGTGTTTTTTTTTTTTTCGTTCTTCGTTTTCATTGTCCTAAATGTTGTTTGCTGTTTACCTGAAGAAGACGCAAGAGGCAGTAATCCATTGTGTTTTTGTCCTGAAATCTGTTTGTCTTTGTGTGGCGGAACTAACACCGTTTCTTTTGTAAACTTTTTAAAAAATTTTTACACCCTCAGTCACTTCGTTTTGACACTAATAC
The DNA here is from genome assembly GCA_016801955.1 of Conus betulinus. NCBI lineage: Eukaryota > Metazoa > Mollusca > Gastropoda > Neogastropoda > Conidae > Conus > Conus betulinus. Next base: position 20,881 of record JADBJO010007975.1, read on the forward strand.
ACCCTCAGTCACTTCGTTTAGAAACTAATACACACTCAGTCACTTCGTTTAGAAGCTAACACACCCCTCAGTCACTTCGTTTAGAAACTAACAGACCTTTAAAAAAAAAGAAAAAAAATCACATCCGGGGCAAGGTATTTGAATTGCACGAATTCCTCATGAAATCCACGGTGAAGACATGTTAGCACTGCTGATCATTCGCATCTCAAACGTTCAATAAGAAAAAAAAAGAAAAATCGAATTTAAACGCTCAGCGAGCCTCTCGCATAGTCTGAGCACAATTCAGCCCCTTCGTCACTCTTTTATGTGGGTAAAGAAGTGTCAAGCTTCAACAAGTATAACAAACGAAGAAACACCCCCCCCCCCCCCCCCCCCCCCCCCCCTCATCCCTCCATCCCTCAAGTCTCAATCAGATTGAATTGATTTATTGTCACAACAAATTGTGGACGTTGGATGAAGTCTCCTCTGGGAAAGCACATCACTTATAAACGCCACGCAAAACACACTGTGCAACGTGTGCATCTCAATCCTTTTGTTGCTGTTGCTCTTTTTTTTTTTTTCCCCTGGCAGAGCTGGTTATCCCCACACACACACACACCTACCCTCCCCCCCCCCCCCCCCCCCCCCCCCCCCCCCCCCCCCCCCCCCCCCCCACTGTGTCGTGGGAATTTAAGAAGACGCTGCTAACAACAACAAAAATAATAATGTTAGGTAGGCACTCAAGGTCTGACCGGCGCGTTTGACTAATGCGTAGGTCACACATCTGCTAAGTCGTAGCCACGAGACCCTCTTCTTCTTCTTCTTCTTGTTCAAGTCTCTCACCTTAGTTGTCAGTTCATTTATCCATCAGCTTAAAATCATGCGTAACTTGTGGTCTCAAAACTTAACGGATGTGGTGTAACGTATACGGGACTAATCCGCACGCAGTGACGCCTCCCTGATGAAATTGAAACTGAAAATGTTTACTAACAGGATCAAGGATTGTCATCTCTTCTTCTTCAAAAAAAAAAAAAAAAAAAAAAAGAAAGAATAACAGAAAAAGAAAAAAAAAGACTAAAAGTAAGAAAAGAAGGCATCTTGTCCAAGGACGCACGGGGGGCTAGGACAACGGGTGACTGTGCGGTGACTGCAGGCAGAATTCTGAACAAAAAACTTGCCAAGTGTTTGATACCAATCCGCCAACCAACCAACATGGACATACGAATCACAAGTCAAAACAGCACGACGCGTTTCGACCTCTTAGGTCTTAGGTGAATCTACGCCCACCTAGCGCCGAGATATAAGTGATTGCTCGTTCTTCATGTTCGTTGTCCTGGGTGTCGTTGAACTTGCCTGAAGAGGACCTGAGAGGTCGAGACGCGTCGTGTTTTGTCTTGTGATTCGTTTGTCCATGATGTTCGGCGGAGTTATTTCAAACACTTTTTTTTAAGGCTAATGGATGTGAGGCTTTCTCTGCCACCCCCTGGAGGAGTGTGTCGCCGACAGACTCACCGCCTCCCTCGTCATCGTCTTCTTGTCTAACCTTCACAGGTGGCGAAGTCAGCTCATTACTTGGGGAGATAATAGAGAAGACGATGAGCCTAACTCTCTTCAGTGGGCGTGCCAAAGTTAGGCCCCGAG
>JADBJO010007975.1:35000-40000 GCA_016801955.1 Conus betulinus
CAAGTGCTCCTGCTGGTCATAAATTGTGTCGCGTACACTTTGTAGTCCATGGCAGTCGACAAGTGTTCTTGCTGGTCATAAATAGTGTTTTATCTGCATTGATGTCAAGGGCAGTTGACAAAGTGTTCTTGCTGGTCATAATTTTTTTTTTCTCCTTACAAAAACATAACATTTCACACAGATTTGTAGCATTTCACTTCATATCAGCATGCAATTCACACCACTTATGCTTCAACAGCCAAACATTACATTTTGGCCAGGTACCATAGACAGTTTCTGTACCATGTGTTAACATATTTGTTGTAGGGGGAGATTTTCAAAAATTGATTAAATACAGACCCAAAAAAAGGACCAAAAGCCAAAAAAAACTAAACAGAAAAACAGAAAACAGAGAAACAGAGAGAGAGAGAGAGAGAGAGAGAGAGAGAGAGAGAGAGAGAGAGAGAGAGAGAGAGAGAGCACCGACAGAGCCACCAGGGGATCCAAACGTGCATGCATGTTAAGTGACACATAGACAGACTCGTCGTCCTAAGCATATACATCAAGTCCAAAAGTTACACTTCTATCAAAGATTGGAACAGTTGCCATTTTCCCATGCAGTTTTTGACTTGACTACACGCTTTTCGCAACTTGTTCAAAGTTATATCTTGTCTGTAAATAATGTAGAAAGCTTATCAAAACTGGAAGGTTTTTTTTTTTCTTCTCGCATTTGCATTTATAGATAGAACGTTTTCCTAGAAGTAGTATGAAGTCAAAGGTTTCCTCCCTCTAAAATGATCTGCATGCCCAAATGATACCATTTCAGCAAAATCAAAGAAGCTCTATGCGGGCACTTCTCTTTCATTATTGCTTGAAGTTGTTACCAAAAATGTGCCACGTGTTCACAAAACCAAAACAGACGTCTCAATGCTTTCCCTTTCTCTATTACAGAATGTACAATGATCACTTAGTTCAACTCTCATTTTTGACAACACAATATTTGTACCCAATATACGCTGTAGAATTCTTATCGGAAACCATTTTAGTTTTTTATTTTCTTTTTTTTTTCTACCTTTTTAAAAATGATATTCCATTCCAATTGCTGGTCAAGTTTTTTTTTTTTCATTCCACTCGTTGCAAAAAGTAGGGATTATGTTGTCACACAGAAAGGCATCATAGTAAACACGTGCCCCTCTGCTGACTGAACAGATAGTTTTCCACAACTTAGACATTTCTTCATGTTTGTTATTTGTCATTGTTACTGCAGTTTTTCCGAATATACGCTTTATAATCCAGTGTACCAAATAAAGCCAATACAAAATCTATATTTGTAATTGAACTCTCTATATGCCAAAAGCGTGCTATCTTCTTTCATAATGTGTCCAGTTTTGTGTATACTTTTTTGTCGAGCAGACTTTGATACAAAAATGTTTTTGTTTTTGTTTTGTTTTGTTTGTTTTTTTATTATCTTAATGTTTTCATTATGCTGGTCATCACTTGTGTTACATCTACATTGTTGTCAAAGGCAGTTGACAAGCGTTCTTGCGGGTCATGAATTGTGTCACATGCGCTTTGTAGATTTTGACAATGGTCTGTCAGACTGCTCACTTTCCGCTTCAGACGATCGTGTTCTGACTGCTGACTGTCACACAGCGTACGATAGTCTGCTGTAGGCGGCTGCATGATGCCTCTGTGTCTGTTGAGGATGTGTTAGAGTCTGATCATATGTGGTTACTGTGATAACATTATGTTTGTGCCGCAAAAGGAGGCAGGGTTAGTTAGGGGAAGGCGGCGAGGGGGGGGGGGGGGGGGGGGGGGGGTGTGGGGGTGTGTGTGTGTGTGTGTGTGTGTGTGTGTGTGTGTGTGTGTGTGTGGTGTTGTGTGTGTGTGCGTGTGTGTGTGTGTGTGTGTGTGTGTTGTGTGCGTGCGTGTGTGTGTGTGCGTGTGTGTGTGTGTGTGGGGGGGGGGGGGGGGGGGGGACACGTGGAGGTGGAAGAAAACCCTTCATGGTTCACCGCCCCTGCGACTATTACGCTTTTGGACTTTAACACCACAACTTCTAATGTAGAGAGATACAGATCTATATGGCGTCAATTCTTTTTTGTCTCTGTCTGTGTCTGTGTCTGTCTGTCTGTCTGTCTGTCTGTCTGTCTGTCTCCTCTCTCTCTCTCCTCTCTCTCCTCTCCTCTCTCTCTCTCTCTTGTGTGTGTGTGTGTGTGTGTGTGTGTGTGTGTGTGTGTGTGTGGTGTGTGTGCGTGTGTGTGTGCGTTGTGTGTGAAGGGAAATCAAGAGAGAGAGAGAGAGGGAGAGAGAGAGAGAGAGAGAGAGAGAGAGAGAGAGAGAGAGAGCCTAGAGAAAAGATAGAGAAGAGGGCAATTCAAGGAAGAGAAAAGGGTGACGCAAGCAAAACGAGAGAGAGAGGAGAGAGAGAAGAGGCGGAGGCATAGCAAAGAGAGAGAGAGAGAGAGAGCGGAGAGAGGAGGCAGAGAGAGAGACAGAGAGACAGACAGACAGGTGAGAGTTGGGGGTGAAGGGGGGGGGGGGGGGGGGAAGCTACACTGTAGCTGAAGACAAACAAGTTGCAGGGAACAAATCAAACGAGAAGGTAACCAGGAAAGGGCAGCCAAAAGTCATGGATGGACACCCGTAACCTAACCAGTAACCATCATTCAAGAAACAACAATACTAAATTAGTGATGACCAATGGGATATTGATGGTGAAACTAAGGGGAGAGAGGTTGAGAGAGAAGTCATGAGTTAATGGGGGTGGGGTGGGGGGGGGGGGGGGGGGGTTGGGAAATACGTGGGGGAAGGGGGTGGGGTAATACAGGGGAAGTACATTGGGGAAGAGGGGGTGAGTAATACAGGGAAATACACAACTGGGAAGAGGGGGTAATACAGGGGAAATACATGGGGAGAGGAGGGTGGTAATACAGGGGAAATACATGGGGAAGAGGGGGTGGGGTAATACAGGGGAAATACATGGGGAAGAGGGGGTAATACAGGGGAAACTACATGGGGAAGAGGGGGGGTAATACAGGGGGAATACATGGGGAAGAGGGGGTAAATACAGGGGAATACATGGGGAAGAGGGGGTGGGTAATACAGGGGAAATAAATGGGGAAGAGGGGGGTAATACAGGGGAAATACATGGGGAAGAGGGGGGTGGGGTAATACAGGAGGAAATACACAGGGGAAGAGGGGGTTAGGGTAATTCGGGGGAAATACATACAGGATATCATAAGAGGAGGGGGGGTAATACAGGGGAAATACATGGGGAAGAGGGGTGGCTAATTCAGGGGAAATACACGGGGAAGAGGGGTGGGGTAATACAGGGGAGTACATGGGGGGAAGAAGGGGGTGGGGGTATACAGGCGAAATACATGGGAAGAGAGGGGGGGGTATTATAGGAGAAATACATGGGGAAGAGGGGTGGATTAATACAGGGGGAAATACATGGGGAAAGGGGGGGTATTATAGGAGAAATACATGGGGAAGAGGGGTGGATTAATACAGGGGAAATGCATGGGGAAGGGGGGTGGGGTAATACATGGGAAATATACGGGGAAGAGGGGATGGGATAATACAGGAGAAATGCATGGGGAAGAGGGAGGGGTGACCCCGACGGAATCACATACAAGGCAAGAACCTCGAAACTGAGGTCACCATGAGAGCTGGGCATGAAAGGCCCATAATCAACGAAAACAAGGATGATTAATTAAGATGGTGCTACTGATTTCGTTTCTGGTCTGAGACTGCATGAGAGGGCTGTACTCTACACTTACTTTCATCATGTATACCGGCGTCAACCAGGCCCGAGAGATACAGACACCTGCAGCGTTGGTCAGGAAATCTGAGCAAACACTTGGATGGAACTCGACTGTGTGGTCCCCTTCTTCCCAATGAAGGCCGCATCAAGCAAACTCAGTTCTGGGCAGTAGCCGGTAGGGGCAGGAAAACCCCACCTGGCTCTGATTGTGAATGGAACCAACAACCTCCCAGTCGGGAGTCTGCGAAACTAACCACTTCGCTACAGGGCTGGTGAATTGTCTTGGTCTTTGTGTCCGTCTATGTGCATACTTGTTCGTGGCTGAGGTACTGCCCTGTTTGGAATAAGGACTGCCTGTATTTGGGTCCGGCTCGGTACCTATTTTCTCCCCTTTGAACGGAAATCCTAGGTTTGAATAGTGGCTTGTCTGCCTTGGCCTATGTCTAAGGGCCTGCATAGAGTCTGGTCGCTGAACTGGTATATCCCTGTTTTGGACAAAGAACTGTCTGTTTCTACGTCAGTCTGCGGGAAGTAGGACACATCTGGTTGGAATCAGCGACTGGGTCCAAAATAGGCGGCAATTGCACTGACCTTGTCTGGCTTGTGTGTGTGTGTGTGTGTGTGTGTGTGTGTGTGTGTGTGTGTGTGGTGTGTGTGTGTGTGTGTGTGTGTGTGTGTGTGCGTGCGTGCGTGCGTGCGTGCGTGCGTGTGTGTGTGTGTGTGTGTGTGTGTGTGTGTGTGTGTGTGTGTGTGTGCATGTGTGTTATCGGATCAATGGAGCACCCAGTTATCGGTCGGTGATGTTTCTTTTTTCTTTCTTCTTTCTTTCTTTCTTTCTTCTTTCCTCCTTTCTTTCTTTCTTTCCTTCTTTCTTTCTTAAATTCTTTCATTCTTTCTTTTTTCATTCTTTCTTTGTTGTCCCCCCCCCCCCCCCCTCCTCTTTTTTTTTTCTGAGACCAAAATTCATCTCTTTAGTTATTGTCGCTTCGCACTGTTCTGTTCTTTTGCCAAAAAAAAAAAAAAAGGGGAAACGAAAAAGAAAAAGAAAAGAAAAAAAGAAAAAAAAAAAAAAAAAAAAAAAAAAAAGAAAAGAAAATCAACTTCCACAACTAACTTTCTGAGCTCTCTCTCTCTCTCTCTCTCTCTCTCCTCTCTCTCTCTCTCTCTCTCTCTCTCTCTCTCTCTCTCTCTCTCTCTCTCTCTCTCTCTCTTGTGAAGTTTCCCATGCACTCATAATTCCTCGTCTGTGTGA
>JADBJO010007975.1:52500-55000 GCA_016801955.1 Conus betulinus
CGCATTCACACACACACACACACACACACACACACACACACACACACACACACACACACACACACACACACACACATACACACACACACACACGCACGCACACACGCATGCACGCATGCAAGCACGCTCGCTCGCACGGACGTACTCACACACATGCACTCAAGGACGCTCGCGCACGCGTTCAAGCGCATTCATGCGCGCGTGCGCGCGCGCACACACACACACACACACACACACACACACACACAGACACACACACACACACACACACACACACACACACACACACACACACACACACACACACACACACACACACACACACACACACACACACACACACACACACACACACACACACACAGAAGAAGACAGAGAGAGAGAGAGAGAGAGAGAGAGAGAGAGAGAGAGAGAGAGAGAGAGAGAGAGAGGCATACACACACACACACACACACACACACACACACACACACACACACACACACGTGTCCGCAATGGTCAGTCACCCTCCACTTGGGTTACAAAATCTCTGAAAATAACTCTAAATGAGAAAAAAAAGAGCTTTTCAATCAGGCAATAAATACGATCGTAAGGTTGTACAAAAGAAACTGCAAACGGAGATTGAAGAATCAAAGAGAGCTTACAAGAGAAAAGTTGAAAACATGTTCCAGAATGGAAATATGCGAGATGCATGGAAAGGAATAAAGGTTTTTATCAGGTTCAGGTAAATGTTCAAACCAAAATATTAGTAACAAAAAAACAGCAAAAGAACAGAAGCAATTTGCAGAAAAGCTGAACGATTTTTACTGTAGATTTGATGATAAAGATTTTAGTAAAGAATTAAAGGAAGTGAAGGAAGAACTCCAAAGCAATGTTAAAAACGATGTTGATGGAAGTGATTCTGTTGTGATTGAGGAAAAATGATGTTCAGTTTTTTTTCAAACGTTTAAATGTGAGAAAGGCAATGGGCCCTGATAATATCTGTGGAAAATTGTTTGAAGGTGTGTGCTCTCAGCTCTCCTATGTTTACAGTCGTTTGTTTACCTGGTCACTTAGAGAATGTATAATTCTGTTTTATGGAAAAAATGCCACTGTATGTCCTGTTCCCAAAAAACGCAACCCAAGCTGTTTAAATGATTACCGACCAGTTGCCCTCACATCTCTGTTGCAATGAAATGTCTTGAAAGAATTGTCCTCAGTTATGTTTTAAAAGATACTACACAGTACCAAGACCCGTTTCAGTTCGCATACCAACAGAACAGATCAACAGATGATGCCACACTCACACTTCTCCATCATGCTTTTTCACACCTCGAAAAACCTGCCTCCTTTGTACGCATTCTCTTTATTGATTTCTCATCAGCATTCAACACCATACAACCACATCTGATGGCAAAGAAACTCATTAACATAAATGTGGGTAACAAGCCCATTCTTTGGATAATTGATTTTTTACACAGAGGACACAGTCTGTTCGATATCAAAGTGTTGTTTCGTCTTCCAGAGTCATTTCAACTGGCGCACCCCAGGGTACTGTTTTATCACCAGTGCTTTTTACTCTGTACACAAATGATTGTTCAGGAAGTGATTCAACTTTGTACATTAAATATTCAGATGACTCAGCACTTGTAGATCTTTCCAACTCTGATCTGTTTACTTCAAGGAGGTTCAAAGATTTGTTGACTGGTGCGATCATAACTATCTTGATCTGAATGTAACAAAAACGAAAGAAATGTTGATTGATTTTAGAAAGAATCCAAAAGCTGTACCACCACTTTTTATCAAAGGTGCTGAAGTAGAACGTGTTGAATCATACAAATATTTAGGAACTTTTATAGATAATAAGCTGAATTTTAAATCCCATGTTGAGTATGTCCACAAAAAATGTCAAACCAGATTATATTGTCTTCGCAAGCTGCGATCATTTCATGTGAATACTGACATTCTTCGGACATTTTATTCATGCTTCTTGGAATCTGTTCTAACTTTCTCATTTATGTGTTGGTATGGTGGGGTGACTGTGAAGAGCAGAAATGTGCTTGAGAAAGTGGTGAACGTGGGAGGGAAAAATCGTTGGTGAGAGACAAAAAAGTCTGAGTGAGCTATATAGGTGCCGTGTTAGTTGTAAAGCGAAGAAGATTACGTGTGACCAGACCCACGTCCTTGCAAATCAGTATGACCTTCTTCAGTCAGGACGAAGATATCGATCGGTTAAATGCAGAAGTGTCAGATTTAAACAAAGTTTTATTCCCCTGTCCATTGATTTCTTGAACCGAGAAGATGTTTAATTGAAATCCAAATTCCTCTATATGAATGTATGTCATATGTGAGAAAATGGGTAATGTGGCTAGATTATTGTTTATTTGCTGTGAATGTGTGTGACCACAAATTAATTTCTCAAATTGAGATAATAAAGTTTACTTGACTTGACTTGACTTGACTTGAGACTTTTCCCCAAAGCACCAGATTCTTCGGCACTCTCCGTTCACTTCCGCGTTCC
>JADBJO010007975.1:62500-65000 GCA_016801955.1 Conus betulinus
CATAACATTTCAATGACGATTCGCAAATGATGCCCTCAAGACATGGCATATATGCTTGTTCGTAACCAGTACGAAAAGACTTTATATCAATGTGTGTTCACAAGTTTTATATCGGACGAACGAATAACATAGACAACACATGATAACAAATGTTTATTTACAAATGATACTATACACATATGATATCCAAAACGGTATTTACAACTGACGAAAAAAAAAAACCACACACGATCTTGATAGTTTTATGGTGAACGCACCTGGTATTTGTGTCACACATGGCTTCCAAGACTTGCAGACATTGAATTGAAGGAGAAATGCAAGGGGAGGGGTTTACTAAGAGTTACACAGCAGCGAAATTGAAAGGCAAGATGGGGGGGGGGGGGGGGAGGGGGGGGGGAAGACGGGAGGAGGGGGGAGGGGAGGGGAGGGGGGTGCAGGGGGAGGGAGGAGGAAGGGGGCTGGGGAGGGGCCGGATGGGAAGGCGGAGAAAGAGCTGAGTATGGGGGGGAAACCTTATGTAAACTAGCTAATGGCAGTCGATAGGACTGGACGTGAAAAAGAAGATTTTGACTCTCCCAAATATTCCGGCATCCAGCAGGCGCCAGACAGGCCTGGGAGAGACAGACACTTGCAGGGATGGTCACGCAGTTCAATCAACAACTCGAAAGGGAGCTTCCGTGAGACGGACGACACTTGGCCAGCCGCTGAAAAATCACTGGCGACACGTGGACGGCTTGGTTGTGTGAAATCCGCTGGTGACACGAAAGAGTCTTCGCTCTCTGGAGATTGAGAATGACACGGCTGTCTGGAGATCACGGGTGACACGGAACACACATGGCACGTCTGGAGATTCGAGGTGACTGGCAAGAGACTTGTCTGTTAAAAAATTGCTGGTGACATAGGCGAGACTAGGCTGTCTGGAAATCAGTAATGATATAGAAGAGACTCGGCTGTCCAAAAATGAACGGTGACGTGGATGAAACTCGGCTGTCTGAAAATCAGTGGTGACACAGAAGAGACTCGGCTGTCTAGATATCTGGGGTGACATGAAAGAGACCAGGCTGTCTGAAAATCAATGGTGACAGAGAAGAGATTGGGCTGTCTGAAACTCAGTAGTAACATATGGATGAGACTCGGCTGTCTGAAAATCAATGGTGACATATGGAAGACACCAGGCTGTCTGAAAATCAGTGCTGACATATGGAAGAGACCAGGCTGTCTGAAAATCAATGGTGACATATGGAAGAGACCAGGCTGTCTGAAAATCAATGGTGACATATGGAAGACACCAGGCTGTCTGTCTGAAAATCCATGGTGAAAATCAATGGGATATGGAAGACACCAGGCTGTCTGAAAATCAATGGTGACATATGGAAGAGACCAGGCTGTCTGAAAATCAATGGTGACATATGGAAGAGACCAGGCTGTCTGAAAATCAATGGTGACGTAGAAGAGATTGGGCTGTCTGAAAACCAATGGTGACATATGGAAGAGACTCGGCTATTTGAAAATCGATGGTGACACATGGAAGAGACCAGGCTGAATGAAAGTCGATGGTGACACATGGAAGGGACTCGGCTGTCCGGAGACATGGTAGACACGCAGCTGTCTGTGGTGGTCATTGGTGGCAACTGAAGTGACTTAGCTGTCAGGAGATCAGTGGTATCATGGAAGTCACCTGACTGGAGATAACCAGAGACACTGAGCAGACATGGCATGCAGTCTGGAGATTTGATAGCGACATGGGAGAGACTTTGCTCGTGTGGAGATCACTGTTGACACAGGAAAAGACTTGGCTCGTGTGGAGATGGCTGTGACACGGAACAGACTTGGCTCGTGTGAAGATCACAGGTGACACAAGAATGACTCGGCTCGTGTGGAGATAACTGTTGACACAGGAAACACTTTGCTCGTGTGGGGATCACAGGTGACACAGGAAAGACTTGGCTCGTGTGGATATCACAGGTGACACAAGAAACTCTTGACTCGTAAGGAGATCACGGCTGACACAAGAAACACTTGGCTCGTGTGATTACAGGTGACACAGGGAAGAGATTACAGGTGACACAGGAAAAAAAGACTTGGCTCGTGTGGAGATCACAGGTGACACAGGAAAAAAAGACTTGGCTCGTGTGGAGATCACAGGTGACACAGGAAAGACTGTGGCTCGTGTGGAGATCACAGGTGACACAGGAAAGATGTGGCTCGTGTGGAGATCACAGGTGACACAGGAAAAACTTGGCTCGTGTGGAGATCACAGGTGACTCAGGAAAAACTCGGCTCGTGTGGAGATCACAGGTGACACAGGAAAAACTCGGCTCGTGTGGAGATCACAGGTGACACAGGAAAGACTTGGCTCGTGTGGAGATCACAGGTGACACAGGAAAGACTTGGCTCGTGTGGAGATCACAGGTGACACAGGAAAGACTTGGCTCGTGTGGAGATCGCAGGTGACACAGGAAAGACGTGGCTCGTGTGGAGAGCACAGGTGACACAGGAA
>JADBJO010007975.1:67500-80000 GCA_016801955.1 Conus betulinus
CACACACACACACACACACACGCACACACACACACACGCACGCACACACGCACACGCACACGAACTCACAACGCACGAACACACAACACACACACACACACACACACACACACACACACACACACACACACACACACCACACACACACACACACACACACACTTGTTTCACAGTTTTTACAAACATATTATTCAGATTTTTTATTAATAAATGCCGTTGAAGCGTTCAAAACGTTTTACAAAAAAAAAAGTACGCATGTTTATTTCTTTCATCTTTTTTCTTCTTATTTTTTTTTTAGTGTCAACTGTTTTCTAGAGTAAACATCCGATCGCGGTTCTAAACATGAAATACCTTACAACACCAGCATGACCTTGATTAGGAAAATATTGTGCTTGAACTCTTGCAATGTCGGTGTATTCCTCTCTCTCTCTCTCTCTCTCTCTCTCTCTCTCTCTCTCTCACACACACACACACACACACACACACACACACACACACACACACACACACACACACGCACACACACACACACACACACACACACACACACACATCCCTTGAAATTTCGGGCAGACGTACTCAATCCCTCGCTCCCTCCCACGCTCCCAACGTGTGTCTGTGAATTTTTTTTCCTTTCAAAAGCAGCGTTGATTTGGAGTGGTCAGACACAATTACAACAACACCTCGCAGCTAGCTGTCTGAGCGAAAACGTTTCCAGTCCAGTTATTGAGAAAGCATTTCGCAGTAAGCAAGACCACTCTGTCTACAGCACTCCCAGTGATGTCCCTTCGCCAGTAAATAAGGGAGACAGCCAACGTCACCTACTGGAGTAGACTTTGAAGTGGATTGCTGCGAAAGGGAAATAACCCTTTTCTTTCTTTCTGCATTAGTCACAATGACAATTCCTCTCGCTCGCGTCCCCACCTTCATTTCCCGCTCCAAGATATCCGCCCCCCCCCCCCCCAACACCCCCCCCACACACACACCAAGTTCCTCCTTGCTCTGCCCATCATCTCTGTCTGTCTGTCTGTCTGTCTGTCTGTCTGTCTGTCTCTCTCTCTCTCTCTCTCTCTCTCTCTCTCTCTCGCTCCCTCTCTCTCTCTCTCTCTCTCTCTCTCTCTCCCTCCCCCCGTCGTTGTACCCTTGCAAACAACCCTCTGTTCCCCTTTCGTTCATCTCCCTTGCTAACGGTCTTTCTTCTTCTTCTTCTCCTTCTTTTTTCTTCTTCTCTCTGTCCCTGTGTGTGTGTGTGTGTGTGTGTGTGTGTGTGTGTGTGTGTGTGTGTGTGTGTGTGTGTGTGTGCACGCGCGCGCGTGCGCATCAATTTACGTTGCAGTATGTAAAAGAATTATACATCCTCTTCGGCCCACAGTATTTCATACGCGTGAAAAAAAGGAGGGGAACACGAAAGATATACAGTCACAAGGAATGTAACGACGACGGAAGCAAATAAGAACAAGATGCAAAGCATATAAAGGTACTCCCAGTTAATCCTGAATACGCGCGTGAGGTATTCCACAAAGAGAAAAAAAAACCGTCTTGGGCTGGTGTAACCGTTAGTAATGGCTATTCTGGGTAAACATCGGCCAACATCTGTGACCTATAATGAAAATGCTTACAAATTTTCAGAAAGATCGACCAAGAACTTTCTGAGATTTTCCATAAAGAAGAGAAACCATTACGGGCCGTTAGTAACGGCTACAACGGTAGACTTAAACATCGGGCATCATCCGTGATCCATAATGAACATACCTACAAATTTTCAGAAAGATCGGCCACGTACATTCTGAGATATTCCATAAAAAAGAAAAACCGTTATGGGTAGTTATAGCCGTTAGTAACAGCTATAACGGAAAACTAAAAACATCGGGTATCATCCATGACCCATAATGAACATACCTACAAATTTTCAGAAAGATCGACAAAGTTCTTTCTGAGACACAGTAGCGGCTATAGCGGTAAAAACTAAAACATCGGTAATCATCCGTAACCCATAGTGAAATATACCTGCTAATTTTCGCAAAGATCGGCCGAGTACTTTCTGAGATATTCCATAAAGAAGAAAAACCGTTACAGGCCGTTACAGCTGTAAGTAACGGCTATAACAGTAAACCAAAACATCGGGCATCATCCGTGAACCCGTGATGAACATACCTACGCATTTTCAGAAAGATCGGCCCAGTAGTTTTGCCTGGAGCGAGTGGAACACACTTTGACCACGGACACACAGACAGTATTTCTTCGTTCCCATTCTTAAGTACGCCCTGTTCTATAAGAACTGGGAGTCAAAAAAAAAAAAAAAAAAAAAAAAAAAAAAAAAAATACAGGCCTACAAAGAAACGAAGCAGAGAAAGATGGGGACGAACAGGGCACCCAGGACAGACAGGCATGACACAAGTCCTGTAACTTCCTGGTGAAAAGAAACCTGTCTAATCTGGAACATATTCCCTGGTATTCTGCGAGCTTGCCCTAATAAAGACGGCTGTCAGGTTTCTGATACGTAGGGATTCCCGATATTCAAATGGCGGCGGCAGACTGACAGTCTGGTGCGGGTTTTTTTTCTTTTTTTTTTTTTCTTTCTTTTTCCTGTTTTTTTTTTTCCCCCCCCCCCCCCCCCCCCCCCCCCCCCCCCCCCCCCGGAGGGCAGACATGTCAATTTCCTCTTTACCTTTTTCGCACACACACACACACACACACATGCACACGTGTGCGCACGCACACACACGCGCGCACACACACACACACACACACACAAAGACAAACGCGCGCGCGCGCGTGCACACACACACACACACACACACACACACACACCACACACACACACACACACACACACATGCACGCACACGTGCGGACACACATACACTTGCTTCAGTTGTGTGTGTGTGTGTGTGTGTGTGTGTGTGTGTGTGTGTGTGTGTGTGTGTGTGTGTGTGTGTACGCGCTTGCGTGTGTATGTGAGTGTGCATGTGTGAGTTTGTATTTGTATGATTGTATATGCCTGTAAAAGAATGACGCAGCCTTTTTCACCCAAATCTGTACAAAAATTCCATCTGCGTCGAAAAAGATCAAAAACAAAAGACCTGAAGAGACAGACGGTGAATATTCCATCTGCATCGAAAAGAACAAAAAGAAAAGAACTGAAGACACAGACGGTCAAGAAGAAAGAAAGGGTAGAATGGAGGCAGAAAGAGACAATAAAAGACAGAAAGGAGCAAAAAAAAACGGATTATGACCAGCACAGCAAAAACAAACCAATAAAGCTTATAAAGACGGGGCAGGCGTAGAGCACCCAGTACTGTCACATCACACAAGTCCTGTGGTATTCTGGTGAAACTGAAACCGGTCTTATATAGAACACACTACGGAATTCCGTGATCTTCCCCTAATAAAACGGCTGTCACGTTTCTGATACATAGGGATTCCTGACATTCAAATGGCGGCGGCTGACGGACAAGCCTGGTGCGTTCGGGTTTTTCAGGAGGGCACCCATGTGTCAATTTCTCTTTTATCTTTTTTTTTGTCGAATAGACCATACACCCCAAGGTGGCTGAAGCCGAATGTCTGCTTGAAGAGATGTTTCAGTGTGTGTGTGTGTGTGTGTGTGGGGGTGGGGGGGGGGGGGGGGGGGGGGGGGGGGAGGGGGAGGGGGGGCGTCTATTTTGAGAAAATGTTCCCTGTGTTGCTTTCCTTTGCGTGTGAATATATTGTAAAAACATATTCTACGTGTAGATTTCTTTTCTTTTTTTTTTTTTTTTCATTTTACTGCAATGCGCACATGCTTTTAGCATAGAAGTGTTCCCTTGTTTATAGCTGTATTTCAGCAGGAGGAAGAGATATTTCCGATGATTTTTTTTTTATTGCGTTGAAGTGACGAGGTATTGTAGAAAGATTCTTATGTGGATATGTTTTTTTTTCATTTCAGTGTTGGGATGTGGAATTCAAAAGGCTTTTTTCAGGTTGAAAGTAAAGTGACTTCTGGCGGACATTGAAAAAAAACTTTTAGTTGTGGAACTTTGATTGTGATTTCGATTATACTGGGGACATATTTTCGACAGATTTTCTTTTCCACCTGTAGCTTCCAATGCAATGCGAAGCTTAGGGAAAGAAATTCTGGCTGAAACTGTCACTTCAGTTTTGACCACACTGTAGTTAAAATGATTATTCCTCTGTAGTTTCCGTTGTAGCATGAATATATCCTAGCAAGATTTTACATGTGAAATGTTTTTGTCGTATGAGCTTATTTCAAACCGATTAAAACCGTGTACATTTTCCAGAGTTTTGTTGTTGCTGTTGTTGTTCTATCTTTTTTTTTTTTTTCGTTGATCATATATACCATTGTAGCGTTTCAAAATATTTGAAAAAGATTTTTCGTGTGTGAATCCTTGTAATATGAACATATTTTAGAAACGTGTTACAATTTAAAAGGGAGACAAGAGAGGACGAACTTTCGCGAAAGACGTCATATCCATAATGGCGAGTTTGCAAGTCTTCTTTTACTCATCGCTTTTAGATCTCTTTTTTGTTTGTTTGTTTGTTTTGTTTTCGGTCAAAGTAGTGCTGTTGTTGATTTATATAAAACATTTGGAAAATGTACGTATGCGTAACTGTTCCGTTTTGCGTTCGGATCGATTGATAATGCGATTGGAATATTTGAAATTATGTTTAGAATAATTACCAGGCTTCTGTAAGTTGCAAGCCCATTACGAAAAGTTCGAGGATGTTGTAAAAACTGATCGAGTCACATTCGCGTAAGCTTGTCGCGATTTAATTGGTTATGTTTACCGATATGCAGAATATTCTAGGAAAGAATGATAAAGTATGTTCGAGAGTACTCTTTAGCTAACAAATAAAAGGATGAGAGCTGTTAGACTGGGGGGGGGGGGGGGGGGAAGGGGGGGGGGATGAGAGAGATTTCATTTCAAACATTTACATGAACATAAAACATACGTAAGCAATAAGAATTTTGGAGAGAGAAAAAAAAAGAGAGAATTCAGCAATCACACAAGCAAGAAGAAATTCCATATTTCTCATTTGAAAAAAAAGAAGAAAGAAAAGAAAAGTAGGTTTTTGAAGAAAAAGTGGAGGGGAGGAGGAGGAAAAGGAGAAAAAGCGAGAAGAGAGAGAGAGAGAGAGAGAGAGAGAGAGAGAGAGAGAGAGAGAGAGAGAGAGAGAGAGAGAGAGGGGGGGGGGGGGGGGACAGAGACAGAGACAGAGAGAGACAGAATAGAGGGGCACGTTGGATGGATTACATTCAATCAATATGTTGGCATAAGTTACTTTCACAAAGTAAATCACACTGGCCAAAAAAACACAAACATAACCATCAATAAAAGAGATAATAATGATGTCAGAACCGACATATGTACAGACTCATTTGCAACATTAGGTAGTCTGTGTGTGCAGAGATCACAGCATAACAGGTTACCAAAAGTTGACAAAGCGTTTAAGTCTGTGAATATGGGTCATAGGATACAGATCGAGCGATGTTTAAATAGTTAATCATTTACAAATAATGGTTTGTACACTGACCATTTCACAGTGAAATCTACATGGGTTTAATTTTAGTATGCGATGTGTTCTTCAATTTTATACCGATTCCTTAGTTTCCTTATAAATGCACTTACTTGTGGTAGACTGTTTTGTACTTTACAAGTGTATATATAGTATTTTGCGAAGAGAATTATAAATAAAATATTACATCACTAGAAATTGCTGCATCATTACCAAATAGTATCAGTGACTCTGTTAGCCGCACATTTTGTGCATTCATACATCTTTCTTTCATTAAATCAGTGAGATTATTCCAAAATAATTGTACATAATGACACTTCCAGAACACATGATCAATACTATCTTTATACTCTCCACACAAAGTCACATCTGTCATTATTTTTTTTACACCAATTTCCTTTAATATGATATTTGTACATAGACATCTATGCATTATTTTCAGCTGAAACCACTGGAGTTTTACATCCTGTATCTTGTGTGCGTATAAAAAACACAAGATTTCCAGTCATGGGATGTTGAGAGCTTGGCATCCCATTTTTCGCAGCATTTAGGCGTTACTTTATTTGTAATCAGTATATCATAATATAATCTACAACCTTTGTAAACTGCAAGCAGTTGTTTAAAAAACACAATGATGAGTTCTGGTACGTATTATTTATTTATATTAATGCCAGACTTTTTTGCATAGTCAAGTATTGCAGATCTGTAACCAGCGTAAGTAAGGAAATCGATATTAATATCATACTGATCTTTGAAACGTGTGTAAGTGAGGAACTGCCCATTATCATCAAAGAAATGGGCAACACAAATATGTTTTTGTTATGCAATACTTGTGAGACGATAAATTTTCTTCCCATTTGAAACCGCTTGTTATAGCATAAAGGTTCGGCAAGAAGTTCAGCAGAATTTTTAGGAATACATTTGTAGTAAAAAACCTTTATATGCTTCAAGAACTTCTGACCAAAACTGATTGTATTTAGTGAATTTTGAGACAAACTCTGGTCCATACTGTCAATAAGTTCCCATTTCGGAAAGTTATGCAACAGAAGACTTTTCCATTTATGTTTTTTTTTTTCAGCTTTACGAATCCATGAAAGTTTCAAAGATAAGACAAATGTTTTCAAATCAGGAAGGCCAATGCCTCCATTCCTTACACTATTGTGTGAAATGTTTCGACTGATTTTGTCTGGTTTCCTATTCCAAATAAATTTATAACAGATTTGTTGACACGTTTGAAAAAAATATGTCTGGTGGGTTTGGTAAAAGGAGCCAGAGGTGAGTCAGCTTTGAAAGGATTATAGATTTTAATATTGCAACTCTGCCAAGAGGTGTGATCTGACGTTTAACCCATATTTTGAACAGATACTTTACTTCTGCTAATTTTTCTGAGTAATTAACTTCAAGACATCCTTTTAAATCATTAGTGAACCAAATACCTAACACACGAAATTTCGGCGGATTCCAGTTTAAACCTAAATGTTCCATATAACGAGCTGTGGAATTTTTGCGACTCCCAAGCCAAATCACACTAGTTTTGCCCGAGTTTATATGGAGCCCTGAGACAGAATTGAACCTGTCAAGTACATCTATGCAAGTTTCAAAAGACTTTCTGTCTCCTGCCAGTAAAATTCAGTGTCATCAGCGTACTGTGTCAGCTTGTGTTCAACATTATTCACACAGTAATGCCTTTAATATCTGTGTTTTCTCTTACGTCATTGCTAATATTTCAACACACAATATGAAAAGATATGGAGATATGGGGTCTCCCTGTCTACAAACCTTTTGTTATTTGAAACCATTCTGACACCTGGCCATTCACTATCACACAAGATTTAGTATTTCTATAGAATGTACTTATCCATTTACATATGTCTTCTTTAAAACCAAATGCTTTTAATACTTTAAACATGAACTCCCAATTTATCGAGTCAAAAGCTTTTTTCAAATCTATATTTAACAGCAATCCTGGTAATTCATGTTTATCTAAGTAGGCAATTGTATCATAAATCAGTCTTAAGTTATCCCCAATATACCTATTTTTCATAAATCCGGTTTGGTCTTCACTGATGATTTTTGGTAATACTATCTTTAAACGATTTGCAATACAGGATGACCCGATTTTATAAATCACATTTAATAACGAGATAGGTCTCCAGTTTTTTTATATACTCTCTGGGTCTATCACGTTTCGGAATGCAAGTAATGATTCCTTCTTTCTGTACATTTGAAAGTTCTCCTCGTTCAAAACTCGCATTCAGTGCTCTTACAACAAAGAGTCCTATTTTTTTCCAGAAAAACTTAAAAATATTCTGCGCTGAAACCGTCTGTACCGGGACTTTTATTATTTTTCATGTTCTTTAGAACACATGTAGCTTCTTCTAGACTTATTTTCCCCTCTAATCCTTTTGCTTCCTCTTCGTTTAAACACGTGATATTTTCTACTAATCTTTAATTTCGCAATTTTCCACCTCAGTCTTTGCATATAGCAATCTATAAATGTATACACTTCTTGAATAATGTCTTTCTGGTTTGTTAGAGTATTGCCATGTTGGTCTATCAATCTAGCCATATTTTTGCTAACATAGTGACGTTTCTCTAAATTACAGAAATAGTTACTCACTTTCTCCCCTTCCGCTATCCATCGAGCTCTCGACCTTAACAATACTCCCTCCATTCGTTTTTTCCCTTATCTGTTTTAACTGTTCTTTTTTCATGTCTATAAATCTGATGTCTTCTTCATTTTTATTTTCAATTCTGTCTAGTCGTTGTACGTCATGTTCAAGCTGTTCTTCTTCTTCTGTCAGTTTTTTTCTTTTCATCGTGGCATATGAAATTGTTTATTCGGAAGAGTGGGCCAGTTTGGCCGTTGGTATGGTTACACATAGCATGCACCCTGAGCGAGAAATGGAAAGAATGAAGGAAGTAAGGAAAATGAGTGATCGATATTGAACGATACTGACTGGATGACACGGGAAACGAGTGAATGAAGCACCAGCTGGCAGCTCTTCAGTCGGCACTACCCAGGTAGGCAGCCCGTTGTGTAAACGAGTGTTGATGATGAAGCGCTTAGAGCTTGGCGTCTAGCCGAGAATAGGCGCTATATAAGTATTCATTATCATCATCATTATCAAGTCAGCGGTCTAGTGTATAACAAAACGTTTTGTGTACATGCATATTATTGGAGTGTAGACATAGCTAAGAAAGAGATTTTCTCTATGAAAATATCATTCAGTACGGACACGCTATTCCCGAAAATTTCACTTTGCGTAGACGTACGTAAGTCTGGAAAGATTAGTGAAAGTAACCAAAAAATGTATGTATGTTTCTTTTTGTTGTTGTTGTTGTTGATTAGTGTACAAACGTTATCTAAACAAATGTCCGATTGAGGTTGTAAACATGGAATCCTTACAATACTAGCATGACCAGAATTAGGAAGACATTGTGCTTGGATTCTTGGAACACTGGTATGTATACTCTGTGTGTGTGTGTGTGTGTGTGTGTGTGTGTGTGTGTGTGTGTGTGTGTGTGTGTGTGTCCGTGCGTGCGTGCGTGCGTGCGTGTGTGTGTGTGTGTGTGTGTGTGTGTGTGTGTGTGTGTGTGTGTGCGTGCGTGCGTGCGTGCGTGCGTGCGTGCGTGCGTGCGTGCGTGTGTGTGTGTGTGTGTGTGTGTGTGTGTGTGTGTGTGTGTGTGTGTGTGTGTGTGGTGGCACGCACGCACACACACACACACACACACACACACACACACACACACACACACACACACACACACACACACACACACACACACACACACACGGACTGGTCAGACACAGCTGCACGAGCCTCTGGCAGCTAGATATCTGAAAGTACCAGGAGGTCTCCAGTCCGGTTACTGAGAAAACGTTTCACAGCATCATGCTTCCTTTGTCCACAACACTCTCAGTGATTTCCCTCTGGCGGTAAACAAGGGAGAGCATCACCAACGTCACCTGCTGGAGTAGACTTTTGAACTGGATTGCTGATGGTGGGCTGGTCATTGTTTTTTTTTTTTTTTTTCCTTTTTTTTTTGTTTTGTTTCGTTTTTGTTTTCTTTTGTTTTGAAAAATCAAATGGATCTGACGTCTTTGTTTCTTCTTCTCTTTTTTCTCCTTCCCCTTCTTGTTCATTCTCCTCCTCCTCCTCCTTTTCCTTTTCCTCCTCTTCCTTCGTCTTCTTTTTTTTCCCTCTTCTTCTTCTTCCTCTCCCTTGTTGTTGTTGTTGTTGTTGTTTGTTGTTGCTCTTCTTCTTCTTTTTCTTCTTCTTCTTCTTCTTCTTCTTCTCTTCTTCTCCTCCTTGTCGTTGTTGTTGTTGTTCTTCGTCCCTCTTCTTCTTCTTGTCGTGTTGTTATTGTTGTTGTTCTTCTTCTTTCTTCTTTCCTCCTCCTCTTCCTCTTCCTCCTCCTCCTCCCTCGTCTTCTTCTTTTTCTTCTTTTTTTTTCATATACGTCTGCGTGCACAGATTGTTTCCGCCAGCCCTCTCTCACCAGCACCTTCGTAGACCGCCTACCTCCCTGCCTGCTCATAGCCCGTGGTCTCATGCCCTTGCAAACACCCCCTCCACCTCCTCTCTGCCTTGCCCCCTCTCTCTCTTTCCGAGACTCCTCCGCCACGTGCCTCTATCTGTCTGTCTGTATCTATCTATCTCTCTGTCTGTCTGTCTGTCTCTGTCTCTCTGTCTCTCTTTCTCCCCCACCCTTCCTCCTTCCCTTCCTGTGTGCATTGCAAACCACACACACACACACACACACACACACACACACACACACACAAGCATGCACAGAGAGAGAGAGAGAGAGAGAGAGTGTGTGTGTGGGGGGGGGGGGGGAGGGGGGGGGGGGGGGGCTCGGAACTCGGAACCAAGATTTGTTTCGATCAAGGATTGAGATTTAGGCAGAGCCTATTCTTCCAATCTGTGCATGCTAAGCTCACTTATGCAATGAGATTTAAAGGCGATGAAATCAAAAGAAATAGAAAAAAAAGAAAGAAAAAAAAATGATGAAAAAGGAAAAAAAAAGAAACAAACAAACAAAAAAAAACCACACACAGGAATACAGACCACATGATTCTCTCCCTCTCACACACACACACACGCGCGCGCGCGCACACACACACACACACACACACACACACACACACACACACACACACACATTTGTATGCGAAGGCTTGACAAAAACATGCATACATACGCATATCATAAGACGTAGACAAGACCAACAACAAAATGGGAGTGGAGAAAAGGAACGTAAGACAGGGGAGGACGGGGGATGGGTGTGTAGTTAGGGGCAGCAGTTTGGGAAAGGGAGGTAAGAGGGTAGTTAGACCAACAGTACAATAGGCGGATGTTTTTTGCTGTGTGTTTGCGATTGGTGGTGAGTGTGCGACCAAACGAGGATGATGATGATGATGACATGAAAGAAAATAACAGTATTCTACGAGAAGCAATTATTCTCACCGAGTACGAGCAGTTAGTGGTAAGAAAATACAGTATTCTACGAGAAGCAATTATTCTCACGGAGTACGAGCAGTTAGTGGTATCATTTGTTGATGACATACCTAGCACGGTGACAACGTACACATCTGTACTTGCTGATAATTTCAGTCACGCTGCTGCACAACACTTTCTGTGAGACAGTGTAGTCTACGTCAAAGAGTCTGTAAAAAATGTTTTCGAAGGCCTTTTTTTTTTGAAGGCACAGTTTTAGGTTTGGGGGAAGAGAGTTCCATACGGCTGAACCTGAAAATGCAAAATCAGTTTTGAACATGTGGATCCGAGTACGTGGTAGGTAGATATAACTGTTGGACCCATATCGACATGTGGCCTTAGTAAGTACATCTCTGAAGCATATACGTTGTATACAAATGGCAGGGGTTCAACTGCATACAGGAGTGCAATTATAAAAAGGGAAGTATTTATTCTGTCGGGTCCTGTTGACTTTTTTTTTTTTTTTAAATCTTGAGGCCGGTAATGAAAGCGCCAACCTCAAGGACAGCACGCAGAGATATTTTTTGTGACCGACCCATTTTGAGTCTGCTGTCTGGAGAGAAGAAGGGAAAATGAAGATTTCCGCGCCGTGTCCTTTAACCGGTTTTGCAATGGATACAGAAAGATTTAACACAAGTGATCACTGAAAGAGTTTGGTGACCACTTACAATGATCTGATATGTGATCTATGCGTTATTTCATGTATTGCGTGCCATGGTGAAGCTGTGTCTTTATTTACCGTTAACGAGTTTTAAAAATATTGTTTCTTAGAGTTTCTGATAAGACCAGTATCCCTATTTCTTTGTTTCTTGCATTCCGTTTTCTTCTCTTTCCTTTCAGCATGCTTTTGTACTCTAATGTCTTCCGATGGTCAGTCCCTATTTTCCTGCAATGGCTGCTTGCTTTCATGTTTGAGCTGATCACGGATTTTCAAAGCCTCAGTTATTTCTGGTGTGAGCCAGTCAGAAAGAATCGAAGATTTGACTCTTTTTTTTTTTTTTTTCTTTTTTTTTTTGCCATAGCAGTGCATGTTTGTCTACCACAGCTACAAATGCCCCATCGATGATGTATAATGTTTCAGCAGGATCTGGAAAAATCAAAAACATTGTCGATACGTGCCAAACTTAACTCGTGGCAAAACTCATTTTGTATTGACGTGCTTGAAAGACATGATATACGAGAGTGATCAGTTGTATTTTCCGAGCTTAGGACCTGTATGTTGGTGACTAGAGACTTCTTGTTTTGTGTATCATGTGGTCAAGTAATGTAGACGAAGAGGGGGGGTCACTCTGGTTGCAGTGTAGAGAAGTTGACGCAGACCGAACAATGTCTGAATTACAGGCAGCTTGGTGTTTGAACAGATCGTTGTTAAAAGTCACCTTAGAGCAGTGTTTTGCGATGGGTTTCGCCAGTTTTATCAATCAATGTACAAAGTCATCAGCCAGCTATAGAATGAAAGGATTTCTGCACAGACAGCTAATC
>JADBJO010007975.1:85000-90000 GCA_016801955.1 Conus betulinus
TCATAATCCCTCTCGAAGACACATCTATTTGTATTGCCTGCTCCTAGGCCTTTCGTCCGCTGGATCGGGACTCATCAGGGAGACACGGCTGATTGTGTCAAATAGAGACACACCACAGTCCATAATTCTGTGGTGT
Source organism: Conus betulinus (assembly GCA_016801955.1). Classification (NCBI taxonomy): domain Eukaryota; kingdom Metazoa; phylum Mollusca; class Gastropoda; order Neogastropoda; family Conidae; genus Conus; species Conus betulinus. The sequence continues at coordinate 85,137 of JADBJO010007975.1, forward strand.
TCTCACCACCAAGGGTTCAAAAAAGAATCCAACAGCACCCTCAAAGCAGCCAGCGAAGGGCAGTAAATGAAACAAAGCGAAAGTGTGGAGAGGAAAAAAGTTGCTGAAAAATTAAAAGCATTATTCAAACAGTATAAATGTAGGGGGGACAATCTTTGAGCCTATGCTTGAGGGTCCATTCAAGGATGCAAGGGAGATCAAAAGATATGGGAACGGTCTGAGTGGTCAGCTCTGCTGTTCAATAACCCGAGAATTGTGAGTGGCTAAGAATTGTACAGAACAACCTTTACTTGGATCATTATCTACCACTGCAGATATGAAGGCTTATCTCCCCCCCCCCCCCCCCCCACACACACACACACACACGACCACCACTAATTTCTACAATCTAAGACATAAGAGCAAGCTTTGTTTATAATTCAATATATACATATATATATATAATATATATATATATATATATATATATATATATATATATATATATGTGTGTGTGTGTGTGTGTGTGTGTGTGTGTTGTGTGTGTGTGTGTGTGTGTGTGTGCGTGTGTAGATCAAAGAGCTGACCATGATAAAGTGCTGGTGAAAGTCACCTTCAACAGGTTTTCTGTTGACAATAGGAACAGCCACAGCCTGGGGGTAAACAAAACGGATGGCATCGGTGCCAGAAAATACAGTCAACATGAATTGGGCATCGATCGCTGACAGACCCGCAAGAAAGCATTCCACGTAGCTCGCGTAGGTAAAGTGATGTTGCTTATAGCCTAGTCGACCGCAATGGGCCATATCAGGGCTGTCACTGTGTTGAAATCAACTCACAAAGTCATTAAAGAAACTATATAATTCACACAATCCTTTAAAATACACCTTCTAAAAGATTTTGTTAAAGAAAAAAAAATCTTTCTTCTGTAAAAATCTTAGATCCGTTGAAAACTGTTAAATCTCTTTCAGAAATTCAAAGATCACACCAGGTGGGACCTCTCTGAGCAAGGTTTTCATGAAGATTGTTGTGGCATTTATGTCTCACATCATGCGAGTCCCAACAGTCTAAAAGAATATTGTGACACATGACATATAATGCACCACAGAGCTTCTTCAGTTGTGTGTGTGTGTGTGTGTGTGTGTGTGTGTGTGTTTTTAAGATAAGAATAGATGTAAAAGGAGCGGCAACATATTCTAGATTGGCATTTTTTTGTCGGGTAAATTGAGTATTTGCATTAAAATTCAGCTTATCATCTAAAAATGTTATCCTGATACTTATATTCACTTACACGTTCCCCTTTGGGTGTTTTAGATATACAAGTGAGGGACAGGAGCTGGGTTTTGGACGTGGTTGAAGAAAGAAGAAAAAAACTGGATCACAAGAGGACCCAGTCCTTCGAGCAGCTCTGACCCAATACCGATAGCGTGCTTTTTTTTTTGTTCCAGACACGATGCCTGCAGTAATGGAATTGTCAACGCTACGTCTCATCACGTGCCTAGTTCGGAATTTTGTTGGAAAGAATTATTTCAGAGGTCCCAGATGGTTGTCCTGGCTTGCCAGAACTGGAGGACAAAAAAAAAAAAAGGTAAATAGGTAAGTATATAAAATAGATCTCTCTCTCTCTCTCTCTCTCTCTCTCTCTCTCTCTCTCTCTCTCTCTCTCTCTCTCTCTCTCTCCACTTCAAACACCTCACTTAGCGTTAAATCTTATATTCCTGATTTGTGTTTAACTCTGGAGGGTTTTTTTTTAGTTGAAGTTAGTAATTATAGATTGTGCAGTTCTATTGATCTTGTGAATGGCGCTATTGTTTTTGTTTTCTTTTTTTTTTTTTTTTTTTTTTAACTTTAACTTTCAGCTTATCTTGGAGCATTCTGTTTTACAGTTGGAGTGTTTATTTAAGTGTGGCGTTAATATTGCATATGTCATCGTGGTTTGTGGTGGTGATGTGCGTGCGTGCTTGTGTGTGTGCGTGCGTGTGTGTGTGTGTGTGTGTGTGTGTGTGTGTGTGTGTGTGTGTGTGTGTGTGTGTGTGTGTGTGAGAGAGAGAGAGAGAGAGAGAGAGAGAGAGAGAGAGAGTTTGTACGATTCTGCTTTGGCGGGGTGTGTGCGTTTGGTTTATATATTGGTGTGGTATGTGTGGTACATGGGGGGGGTGGGTGGGTGGTGGGGGGGGGTGGGGATGTGAGCGTGCATGTGTCAATATATATATATATATATATATATATATATATATATATATATATATATGTGTGTGTGTGTGTGTGTGTGTGTGTGTGTGTGTGTGTGTGTGTGTGTGTTGTGTGTGTGTGTGTGTGTGTGTGTGTGTGTGTGTGTGTGTGTGTGTGTGTGCACAGACTGACACAAGATGGACAAATGAATTGACAAGGAATGACCGAGCGCGGTGGAAAGAGTGGAATATTTTTAATGATATACTTGTTTAATATTTGTTGTAATACGTGAATTTTGATGATGGCACCACAACGACATTTTCCATGTGTTCTATGGGGAGAAATAAAATACCATGTGTATGTATCGTGTATAAATACATACACATACACATAATAAACACATCAGCATGCATACCTACAAACAGACATACATACTTGCATACATACACACATACATAACACATGCATACATAAGTACATAAATACACATACGCATACTACATACGTACGTACATGCATACATACATAGTTACACGCATACATCATTACAAGCATACATGCAAACGCATAAATACATACATACATACACACGCATACATACATACATACACACACACATACATGCATAAACAAAGAAATAAACGAAAATAAATAAATGAGTAAAAAGATAGATAGGGAACTAAATACATGAATAATAAGGCTCGCTGATGACATGTACAGACTGACCGAATGTAAAGAAGTCGACATCCAGATGAACCCGCCAAAATGAAACACCTACCAAATATGACATGGACATCCTGGCATTAAAACACACACACACACACACACACACACACACACACACACACACACACACACTGATGATAATGGCAAACAACAAAGGAGACACAAAAAAACCCACGTCAATGCACACAAAGAAACTAGAGGCCATGGAACCGTACAAATGCTTTGACACCAGAGTCAATATCACGGATCAAATCCTGGATCCCAAGCATCATCTGAGCAAACAGCAGCAGCAGCAGCAGCAGCAGCAGCAGCAGCAGCAGCGACCGACAAAACTAAATCCAGCCTCGCAAATTACGAAGATCGTTGTCAGATTCCATTATGAAACGTTTGCACGCAAAGACTGCTATTCATCATCCTTGAGGCATGCGAACTACAGACCCGCAAAGAGAGCTGAGATGCGGCGAAAGAGCATCCACCGTCTTTCTCCTATACTAAATATTTCACCAACGACGAAGTCCTTACAGCCATCCTTCCATACTACAGGTCAGTGTATTTTGTTTTTTTTGTTTTTTTTCTGCGTATGCAGCTGATACTCCTGCGAACACTCCTTATATAGACAGACAAGGGTCAATCCCATCTACCCAACAAAGGGAGTAAGGTTTTGTGTGTATGACCGTTCCTTTTTTGTTTTGTTTTTTGTTTTTTTTTGTTGTTGTTTTTCTTTTAATCCCGCCATTAAAACAGCCATGCTCCAACTTTGGGGAAGGTGCATGCTATGTGTAACGTGTCACCATACCAACGGCCAAACTGGCCTTCTCTTCCGAAAGTTGGTGATGGGATTATTTGACGTGCGTGCAAGATGTTACGCGTGCGTTCACACACGGATCACACAAGACAAAACACGACGTGTTTCGACCGAGATGAACAACACTCCTGACAACGAATATGAAGAACGAGCAGTCATCAACTTGTCAAATTCGGCGAAAAAGATGGGCGTCGTTTGTCCATGTTGTTTGGCGGAGTTATTTCAACCACTTTTAAAGATTTGTTTCGATTTCAGCCTGTGGTCTCCTCACTTTGCAACTAAAAGAGCAAGGCAAGCCACTGGACCGTACGAAGACCTTTCGGCCACGGTGAATAGAAAGAAAAATGATGAGATGGCATGGTCATGTCCCACGATCAACAGGACTTGCCAAAACCCTTCTACAAGGGAACAATGCGAAGCGGCAGAAGGAGAGGAAGACAGAGAGAGAAAAGAGATGGGAGGACAAACATCAGTGCATGGACCGGCCTCCCACTCAGCAACTGCCTACGATGGTCTGAGAACCGGGAAGAGTGGAGTAAGCTGGTTGCAAAGGCTTCTGTGACGCTACAACGATCTTCTAGACTCTTAATTAGGTAGTAGGTGATTGGTGATAGTTCACGCTACAAAGAACGAAAACGCTAAGGGGAGAACCTGCACTCTTTGCCTTCAAACATGATGACTGCCATGTTTTTTTTTTGTTGTTGTTTTTTTTTCTCAGCCACGGAAATTAAGTAATGAAGCTGGGGTTATTCGTTTTAGTATGGAACGTGACACGATTTTTAATTTTTAAGCTCGATGTGCTCTTTGGAATTTCAGTAAACCAGTGTTTTAGGTCTTCTTTTGATGAGTGTGATGGTGAAGTCTACGCTCGGAACATAATGTTAGGGGAGTGTGAAATAATGTCGGGAGTGCGTGAATGACGGGCGTTCTGTACGCCATGGTGAGACGCTGTTAGAACCTTGGGATCTGCTGCACATGGTAAGGCAACAACGACAAATACATCTAGGCATTGCTACCTGCTGTTTCATATTAGCTGAAATGAAGAGGAGAGAGAGAGAGCGGAGAGAGAGAGATACGAGAGAGAGAGAGAGAGAGAGGAGAGAGGAGAGAGAGGCGAGAAAGAGAGAGAGGAGCTTTTTTTTAGGATGAGAGGAGGACGAGAGAGATGAACAGGAGAGAGAG
>JADBJO010007975.1:100000-103289 GCA_016801955.1 Conus betulinus
AAGCATGCATCCAAACTGTCCTCATTTCAAGAAGATAGTTACTATCTCTAAAAAACAAAACGATCTCTGACACGAACAATGCAAACGAAAAAAACAAAAGAAAAAAAACGAAAAGAAAAAATGTATGAGTCAAATGATGGGTCAAATTTTTAGAAAAAAGAAAGGAACACCTGGTATTTGAGTTCAGAAGCTGAGAACTGTGCGTGGCATGTCCGTTTAGCTCGCTTTTTGGACCAGCGCGCCACGTAAAAAAATGCAACCCGCACGTCACAGCGTTGACAAGGGAGATGGGACTTGCACGTGCAAATCATGACTAGAAGATCAAAGAAGAAAAAAGAAAAAAAAAGGGGGGGGGGGGGGGGGGGGGGGAATAAATGGGAAAAAAAAAGGGGGGGGGAGGGGGGAGTAGGGGGGGGGGGGGGGGGGGATAATGGGAATGGGGTGGGGTGGATGGGGGGGGGAAGGGGGTGGGGGAAGGGGAGGGGGATGGGGGAGGGGGGGCGGGGAGGGAGGGGGGGGGGGGGGAAAAGGGTGGGGGGCGGGGATGGGGGGGGGGGTGGGGAAATATACACTACATGGGGGGGGGGGGAAACTCGGGGAAGGGGGGGTGGGGGACAAAGTAAACAGCGGGGGGGGGGGGGGGTGGCTTGTCATGGGCAAAAGTATGGTCGCTCACCAAAAAGCTCAATAAACTATCAGTTTTTGATAAAAGGAATCAATATAGATGTGAATGCGGGAGGAGTCTGTCCTTAATCACTGAAGAGTGTTTCCGGTTATTCGTCGGTTTGTATCATCTACATTTTTCATTCGAAAACTGTTTTTTTTGAAAAGTTTTTTTTTAGACAAAAGTAAACAGAGAGTGGTCTTTTCTTTTGTTCTTTTGAGCTTGTACAGATAGATGTTTAACTATAACCAGTAGCTGAGATGGAAAAAAAAAAAAATTACTGATGAAGATGATGAAATAAAGAGGAGAGGAGCGAGAACGGATGGAGGCGAGAGAAAGGAGACGAGGAGACCGAGAGAGAGGGAAGAGATGAGAGAGGATGAGAGCGAGGAGAGAGAGTGCCGAGGAAAGAGAAGGATAGGAGAGAAGAGAGGATGCACAGGACATATAAAAATACTCCAGTTTTTATCTGAATCGCGTACTGAGAGAGAAAACGAAGAATGGCAAGAAAAATAAAGAGGAAAAAAAACCGTTTTGGGGGCCGTTTGTATAGCAATTAGTTGACCATTTTAGTAACGGCTATTCTGCTAAAACATCGGCCATATCCCGTGAACCATTAACGAAAATACCTACAAATCTTCAGAAAGATCGATTCGGTCAAGTACTTTCTGAGATATCTCCATTAAAGAGCAAAAAAAACGTTATGGGCCCGTTATAGCACGTTGTAACGGCCTATTTTACTACTCTAATGGTTAGTAAAATGAAACATCGGGCCATCATCCATGGACCCCATAATGAAACATACCTACACCAATGTTCAGAAGAGATCGACCCAATAGTTTTTGTCTCTGGAGCGCGTGGAACACATTTTGACCTACGGACAACACAACCCAACACATCACCACACACACACACACCACACACTACAACACACAGAGACGAGCACGGACCAGAAGAGAGATGTGAGAGGGCTGGTTCAAGCAAGCCGATGGAGCGGTGTACAGAGAAGCGGTAGACGATAGACAGAGCATGGGTATGACGTTGTAACGTAAAGTACTGGAAGAACTGGGAGTACAAAAAACGCAGGACAAATGGAATCCCAAGACAGACACGACACATGATAGGCGCTGATTTACTGAATGAAGATATAAGTGACTGAATCGTTCATTTTCGTTTGTCCTGAGTGTTCTTCTGTATCTTGCTTGAAGAATGAACCTTATTGTGTCCCCCCGTAGCCCCCCGTTTTGTCTTGTACTTGATATTTCGTTTGTCTACGTGTTGTTTTGGAGGAATTATTTTTTCTTCAATAAATTTTCAAATTTGTTGAAATTTTCGACTGCAAGTCCCCTCTTGACATTTTGCAAACCCGTATGGTGTGGACATGTCATTAAGTGGAAAAATGAGCATGTCCAGAAGGGCAGGGCGAATCCAGGGTGCGAATCCCGAGCAATGGCTCGTCACCGAGTGGGGGAAAAAAAAAAAAAAAAAAAAGGGGCAGCAGAGGGACATCCGGAGTGAGTCATGAACCCCGGGTGTGGCCCAACCCCCCTAGAGTGTCAGTGTCAGGAGTGATAAGGGCCGAAACACTTGCTTGAAGGGGGCCTTCTCTTCTGAGGAACTCTCTGATGCCACGCTCCTCCCACGAGTTTCTTTCTACATCTGGTCGCTCACAAAAGTCCCGTATTTTGCGTGCCTTTTTGATCAATGATAAATACAGACGTGAATACAGGAGAAGGTCTATCTTCTGTCTTAATCACTGGAGAGTGTTTCAGGGTTCCATATTTGTAGCACTGACAGTTTCATCCCAACGTGTTTTCGAAGGTTTTCCTTTTTGGGCAAAACAAACAGCGCGAGTGGTCTTTACGTTCTTTTGAAAGCAGTACAGACAATTGCTGTCTACCTGTAGCTGGGCTGCCTTGCTCATGTAGACAGTTTATTCCATAACGAAAAACATTACATTGGCGTCTTCTTCACATGTCCACAACCACAACGCATGAAGCTGTCACAAAACAGGCAGCACTACTTGGGACAGCAGAACAGCCAAACATACAGCAAAAAAAAAAAAAAACAAGAAAATGGCAGCTGTTGTAGCTGTCGTTGTAGAGGGTAGCTGATGAAAGTCAGTGCAAGCGTTCTAAGAAAAGGCCGTTTGATTTAAAAGTAAGTGTTCGTATTTGTAGGGGTGTTGTTGTTGTTGTTGTTGTGTCGTCGTCATAGTCATCGTTGGCGTTGTTGTTGGAAGTAAGGTTTAAAAGCTGGTCTGACTGTGGGACCCCAACTGGCTCTCTCACTCTCTCTCTCTCCTGTACTGTCTGCTGTCTCTCTCTCTTCTCTCTCTCTCTACTCTCTTTCTCTCTCTCTCTTCTCTCCTCCTCTCTCCTCTCTCTCTCTTGCCTACCTAACATTTAAGTTACCCTCTGATGAGCGAGTTAGTTGTCAAGAATGAAAATGACAAATAGTGATTATATGTGATTGTCAGTCTGAATAGCCTATGTTTCAAATAAGTTAGTACACGACAAGGGTCAGTACGCTCGAGCCTTAAAATCTCAGTCATTTGAGTGTTAAAAGATACATGGAATCTCTTTCTCTCTTTCTATCTCTCTCTCTCACTCAAAATCTATTTCT
>JADBJO010007976.1:0-7500 GCA_016801955.1 Conus betulinus
GAAGAAATGAGCGAGAGCTGTGTGGGTAAGTTCATCTTGGACACATTTAGTGGACTGGAGAATAAGAAGCACTGTAAAGGAGTATTCTCTATATGTTTTCTTGAAAGTTCGCGATATTGGGTGACACTGACCAATAGTTCCATTGTTAAAATGTCATATATTTTTTATTTGTTAGCCATTGATACAGATGTCGTTCAAAAGCTAAAGAAAAATAATAAAAAATAAAATGAAATAAAAATAAAAATAAGTCTCGATAAATACAAGTTTAAACTCTGAAAAAAACTGCAAGCACAACAATGGAAAGAAAAGAAAACACAGATTTAATTAAACTACAGTTGTAGAGTGGTTACAGCAATGGCGAACTGGAGAGATACTATCATTCAGCTAGTAGAAGACGATCACGGGAACCAGTCGAAAAAGATGTCAGGTCTTCTCGGTGGGAAAGGCGGCATGGGCAGAAAGTGGTCCATGTGATAGTACCGAGGTCTCAGTCTGCCATCCTGATGGCGTTCTCTTTGGATGTTTCTGATAATGCCGCTTTTGTTTCGTCCAGAACAGGTAATGCAGATGGCGGCCCAGGTTGCCAGCAAAAACGCTCGAGCCTCTTGTGGAGGGATGATGTTGTCCCGCATGTATTGTCTCTTGCTGTTGCTGTTTTCATGAGACACCAAAGGAGACATTTTTGACATTGTGAAGACTTGAAAGATTTGCAGCATTAAAAAAAAAAAACTTCCGTTTTGTTGTTGAGATCTGAGAGGCATGTTGGTACTACCTAGCAGATCTTTGCCTTCTCTGATAGTGTAAATCTTCTGGTTCCTGACAACAAGACCGTAGGCATATCCTAAACGATCTCCGGAAACTCCATTCAATACAGAGTCATGCAACACTAGAACTGGGGTAGATCTGATGTGCTGTCAGGTTTAGGTATGTTTGACTTGTTTGCTCCTGTTTGCTGCCTGTTTGTGCTCTGATGCGTGTGTTGGATGTCCCGGACGTTGGATTTAATAATTTTGAGGGCACTTTCTTTATTTTTCTGTTTTTTTTTTTTTGTCTCAATACTGTTTCCCTCTGGGAATAGATCGTTCTTTTTCAAACCGACGTGTTACTTTCGTCATCCAGTTTTTACATCACTTTGTTTTCCGTCAGAGTGTTCCACAAACGAACTTTTCCATTTTTTTTAGAACGTCTGAGTAACTCGGTCTCTTATTTTGCCATCCGCTGAAGACGCCTCTGCGATTTTGAATTGAGAGGTAGGTGTTTCAACAGTTGTTTGTGTGTGAATGATGGACAGAGTTCTGGCTTGCTGGATTTTGTCTTGGCACTGGTTCGGGAGAGAGAACTTATTTTTTTCTTTCATGATGGCGCATAGCTGTTCGTATTGTTTTAAAAATTGTTGATTTTAGATCTGAAACCGAGTCGCTCATTTTTAGAAAAAAAGAGATCTTGTTTTGCTTGACTGTCAATGCGAGCTCTGTCGTGAAAAAATGCGAGGATGTTTTCTGAGGTTGTTTTCTCATCGTGTTGGACAGAGGGATCGACCGATTTAGATCTGGTACTCACGGCACTAAGAGAAGTAGTTCCAGGACAGGCTTCTCGATCCAGATTTGATTTTTGTTTTTCAATTCCCAACAGAAGTTGTGAGGTCATGAATCTCGAGGCACATTGTTCGTGCATATACTTTCTCTGAGTTCTGATGAACACACACAGCATGTAGTCGGATAGGTTGGTTTTTGACCAAGAGACTAGCTTCGAACATTCAGAGCATTTAAGAAAATTGTCGTTGGTGGATGAATATTTTGCACTAGCACTCTGATCGCGATTTTTGGCATGACTGGAATCACACAAATCAGGCACAGGGGCGAGCTGGTCTCTCTCTCTCTCCTCTCTCTCTCTCTCTCTCTCTCTCTCTCTCTCTCTCTCTCCCTGTCACACACACACGCACACCACACACACACACACAACACACCCACACACACACACACACACACTTTTGCAAGACTACATATGCATACAGTATACAAACATGCATCATTCATACCTACCTGCCTACCTACCTACTTACATACTTAAATACATCATTCATACTTACATAATGACATGCATGTATCCACATACATACATACATACAGGCATACACACATACATACATACATACATACATACATCAATACATACATACATGTATGCACCATACACGCATACTACATACATACTATACAGCTGGATACAGAGGCGTAGTGTTGCGTAATTTGAATGTGTGTCGTGGTGGTGTGGTTTGTGTGTTGTGTGTGTGTTGTGTGTGGTGTGTTGTGCGTGCGTGGCGTGCGTGCGTGCGTGCGTGCGGTGCGTGCGTGCGTGCTGTGTGTTTTGTGTACGTAGTGTGTGTGTGTGTGTTTCATGTGTGTGTAGCGATAGAGAGAGAGAGAAGAGAGAGACGAGAGAGAGACATACCGACAGACAGACAGAACAGACAGATCCAGAGAACTCAAACCAGAGCTCAACATCTGTGCTGTGGTTGGTGTAGGACGTAACTAATTGTATATTTTTGTATTGGAAGACGATCCTCTTCCCAGCAGACTACCTGTTTTCCCCTCTCGCCACCCATTCTCCGCTCTCAGGCAATACAACATATGGCAAGGACCAGACAACACATGCATGAGCCTCCTCTCTGTTGTTGACAATTATCCCGAATACTTTGAGTAGCATCCCACCGTCCTTTTCTCTGACAAAGGGCCGTCCGAGCCTCTACTGACCCCATCTGTTCGCCCACCCCATCCCACGTCAAGTCCTGCTTAGGCATCACGAAGCTACGAGACCCGACGAACCTAGGTCATCGATCAAAAACCTCAACCGGACAGCAGTAAAAACAAATGCGAGCCACTGGCTCGCGTAGCGACGCTGTTGCATCATCGTGTGAGTGGTGCTCTTGTGTGTGTGTGTGTGTGTTATGGTGTTTGTGTGTTGTGTGTGTGGTAATGTTCGTAGTGATGTTGGTGTGTGTGTGGTTTCCGTTTGGTGCTGTTGTGCGTCTCTCCCCCTTGCAGTGCATATTTACTACCTGCGTGTGGACTCTCCTCTCTCCTCCTTATCAACCTCAGGTGCTCTCGAATCTGATCCCTCTACTCCGCTCACCACCCTGCCCGTCCTGTTCTACCCACCCCAATCGCCTCTCTCTCATTCGCTCCGAATCTCTCTCTCACTCCTCTCTCATTCATGTCTCTCATCTGTGTCACAACCCACACACACCACACACACACACTACACACACACACAACACCCACACACCCACACACACACCACTTTTGCAAGACTACATAGGCATACATGTAGCCAAACATTGCATCATTCATACAACACATACGACAGCCACTTGCATACTATACATCCATACCTAACCTACATCCATAATCACTACACTACAATCATCCATACATCAGACATACAGGCACCGCATACAGTCTTATGACACAACAGACATAATGCATGCATGCAGGCATACATGCACACCGTACATACAAAACAAACACTAAGACATACAATACATACATACATACAAACTACACTCATGGCACACCTACATACGTAATACCTATGGATACAGAGGCGTGCGCGGCGCTCGCGCGTAATGGGTGTATATGATGAATGTGTTGTGTGTGTTGTTTGTGTGTTGTGTCGTGGGTTGTGTGTGGGTGTGCTCACATCACGCGCGACGCCGAGCGCGCTGCGAGCGGCGCATGTGTTTGTGTTATGTGTGTGTGTGTGTTTGTGTGTGTGTTTGTGTTTGTGGTGTGTAGAGAGAGATAGAGAGAGCTAGGAGAGAGAGAGAGATAGAGAGTAGAATGCGAGGACAGATAGACGAGATAGAGAGTGTGTCGGAACCCTTCACAGTAAACACCGGGGTCCGTTAGGGATGATGGTTGTCACCAGCTGATCATTTCTCTCTGGTGATCGACTGGATGATGAGACAGCGATGAGCCCCACCACGTGGGATCCAGTGGACATTCATGCAGAAACTTGAGGACCTGTTTTCACCAGAGTAACATCAGCTTGCTGACTCACACTCTCCCACCACATGCAGAAGAAGACCGAGAGACTCCGCAGCACAGCCGTAACTCTGGTTTGGATGATCAACGCGGAGAAGACAAAGAGAATGAGAGCAGTGCATCAGGCCAGGCTGAAGCAATTCGCCTAGGGGAACAACAGATAGAAGATGCTGGAACATTCACCTACCTAGGAAGCATCGTTCAACAAGACAGGAGGGACTGATGATGACATCAGGGCCAGGAATAACCAAGGCACAGATTTTGCTTTCCACCACCCTCAAGCCCATCTGGAGGAGTGCATACGTCCATCTTCACACAAGACTGAGAACTGTTCAACACCAACATGAGACCTGTGCTGCTGTATGGCTCGGAGACCCTGGAGACTCACCAAGGGGCTGGAAGCACAAGTTGCAGGTCTTCTTCATCCACACATGCCTGCGGCGATCCTCCGCATCAGGTGGCCTGACAGAATTGCCAATGAGGAGCTATGGCTCCGGACAAATCAGAGACCAGTCATCGGAGACACCATCAGAATCCGAAAGTGGAAGGGATCGGACACATCCTACGCCGAGGGCCCGACACCAACACCACACGGCAGGCACTGGACTGGAACCCTCAAGGTACGATAGAAAGGGACGGACGCCAGTGGACAACTTGGCGTAGGACGTCTGGCAGTGGCTGTATTACCATCGGGGAAGTCTTCTTTGGGTTAGGCATTTAAGCGGGCAGCCCCCAAACTGCACACATTGGAAATCGCAGTGAAGGCCCTATAGCTCCCGTATTCTTAGCTCCTCGAAGAGGATTAAGTGAAATAAGTAAGCAGTCGTAGGGGTAGTCCACCAGTTGTGAAGTCAGCCTGCACTGAGATGACCATCCTACTTAATGGGAACCTTTTTCTGCGTCCAGCACGATGGGGACGGTCTTCTTCACATCGGTGGCCAGTGACTAGACGTGGACCAGTCTTCTTCACAGATGGTGGCAGTGACTATGAGGGAACCAGTTCTTCTTCACATGGTGGACAGTGGACTAGAGGGACCAGGGACCATCTTCCTTCTTTCACATGGTGGATTGACTGGATTGGACCAGTCTTCTTCACATTTGTGGCGTGACTGTAGAAGGGGCCAGTCTTCTTCACATGGTGCAGTGACTAGAGGACCAGATGACCAGGGACCATCTTTCACATGTGGAACTGGAGTGACATGGGAGGGACCAGTCTTCTTCACATGGTGGCAGTGACTGGAGGACCAGGGACCAGTCCTCTTCACATGTGTGGACTTTGACTGGACGGCAGTGACCAGGGACCAGTCCTTCTCGCATGGTGGCAGTGACTGGAGCGGACCAGAGACCAGTCTCTCTTCACATGGTTGGCAGTGACTGTAGGGACCAGGGACCAGTTCTTCTTCACATGGCACATGGTGGCAGTGACTGGAGGGACCAGTCTTCTTCACGCAGTGACATGACACTGGTGGCAGTTCACTGGCAGTGACTGGAGGGACCCAGTCTTCTTCACATGGTGGCAGTGACTGGAGGGACCAGGGACAGGACTTCTTCACGTGGTGCAGTGACTTCACGGGTGGGACATGGACACACTTCTTATAGCCTTGTACCTTTCACTGACAGCTGGACTGAGAGACCAGGGAGACAGTTTGTTGAGAAGTGACCAGTTGTGCCTGGTGTAATAGCAATCCCACACAGGACCACTGCTGCTGTAGTGATGACAAGCAGGCTGAGAATCTCACTGGACAAGCTTTCCTTTACCCATACTGCCTGCAGTGAACACTGCAAAAATCACCACTGACACTGTCAATGAGGAAATGGCAACCCAGTAGAAAAGCACCAGATTTTCCCAAAGTCCTTGGCCAGTTTTCAAATAAAATACCATCTTACTGTTGGAACATCGCAATTCTTCTTATATGAAATTTGGCTAATTAAAATACAATATTTCTTAGGAAAAAAAACTGCCACAAACAGGGAGAGGTTCCATTCAAGGTTGCCAGGAAAATTCTGAACAAAACTCATGAGTTCACCTCTCACCAGCACCTGCAGAGACGACAGACCAGAGTGTCGTACCGCTCTGATTGTCAAGAGGCTATTCCGTTATCATATCGATATAGCTGCTCTGAGTGAAACAAGACCTGTGGGCGACACACGGTTTGAAAAAATTTGGGGGAGTCTTCACCTTTTACTTCATTGGAAGTTGGCTTAGGCTTACATAGGACAGCTTTGCCACAGTCATCCGCGCCTAAGCTCCAATAATGACAAAACCCAGGATGACATTAAAGTCTTTTTCTACGAGGAGTTGAATCGTGTCATCACAGAGGTCAACCACAAGGTCAAGGTCATCATTTCCCAGCGACATTCATGCTCGTGTGGGGGACCACGTCACTTGTCCCAACGTTCTTGGATGCCACGGCACTGGAAACTGCACTCCTGGTCTGGTTATGAGTGTGTGTACAGCATGCACTTCCCATCACCAACACCATCTTCCAGCAGGCAGACATCTTCAAGAACACGTGGACGCACCTCCACTCCAATGGCACATGCATGACTCTGATATTGTTCGCCTCTGGAACAGACGTGATGTCTTCATAACATGCTGCATGAGGGGAGCTCATTGCTGGTCTGACCACCGCCTGTCAACAGCAGGAAGAATATCCAGCTTGCCTTGAAGAACAAACCAGCAGCAGACAATCCCCTGAGAAGGCTGAACATTGCTGGCCTGTGTACTAGCAGAAACAGTCTGCAAGAAAGGATACAGGAATTTCTGTTGAACATCAACCTCGCTGAAGAAGACACTGGCGAGGAATGGAAAGCCTTCAAAGAATCCCTGTACAACGCTGCAGCTGACACCCTGGGCTTTGTTGAACACAAACGGAGAGACTGATTTGAAGAAAACAATTCAGCAATCAACAAGTTCATAGAAATGTGCCACAAGACCCACAGAGATCACCTCAGGACGCGACCTGCGAGAAGAAGAAAAACCAAGTACCAGCAAGCCAGGCAGCTCACTCAGCAAAAGCTCCGGCAGATGAAGAACGATTGGTGGGAAAAGAAAGCAGAAAGTCTGCAAGCTGCGGCTGACATCAGCGACATGAAGACATTTCACGAATGCCTTCGCACCAGACTATTGTGTCAGCACCCATCCGTGCTTCTGACCAGGTGAGCCTCATAAACTTTCTATGGGATTACCTCAAGGCTCTCCTCTCTCTCCCCTGTTTTGTACAATGTTTACACTAATGGCCTTGCAAACGTCAACAGAAACGGAATTGCTCGGCAGGTGCACTAGCTGATGACGGTCTGATCTACAAAACTTCCCAGAATGCTGAAGAAAAGAACGAAAGCTGTTCAGCAACAGTTAAACGACATAGCTCAGGGTTGTCAAGACCAGGATCGCCCATCAACTCTACAAAAACCCAGACATTTGTCTACAGTCTCAACAAGACATCAGGACAAATAC
>JADBJO010007976.1:15000-25000 GCA_016801955.1 Conus betulinus
TAAGCGATACTGTGTCCCATACTGGCGACAGAGCTGTAATGAAGTTGATTTTTATTTACTTTCCTAGTAGATGTTTGCGCTGTCATACTGTTACTGAGAGGATGACATCAAAGAACCAACGGGTCACCATGTCAGATTTTCCGCTGCATTAGTTTGATTCATCTGGGTTTTTAGGAAAATGAAAGTGTAAGTGGTAAAAAATAACAAAGAACATGAGGGAAACAGTACATTTCTGTTGTAAATATTGTCAGAGCTCCTTTAAAAAATGTTTAATTGCGCGAAGGCTATGGATGCGTTTCTTTTCAAACGGATATTTCAGCGAGTTTTTGAAAGAAAGGTGCATCTTAGCAGAGCTAACTGAGTGCATTGTGGGTGGCTTAGAGTCAACTAGTCGCACTCGCGAAAAAGGTGAATTCGAGGAAATTGACAACTGTTATGTTTTAATCCAGGATACAAGATTCTCATTCTGGAGCACGAAAGTGATCCCATTCAATAGTAGATAATGTTAGCACTATATCTCGTTGCATTTAGCAGTGGTTCGTTTGTGTTTAAGATACTTTATCTTCTATGAAACATTATCATTTAAGTGTCAAGCTAAGTCGTCCTGTTTGCAGACCTCACCTAGTCCACATACAGACACAACACTTTGTTTAATGGTTGATTCCGGAACATTGTACATTTGAACCTTTATGGACATGACTGTGCTTAACAAACGCAACGAGAGACAGTTCTTAAGTTACAGTTTCCAATCTATAGAATCGTCCAAAATTTAACCCAATATGCGCAATTTCTCTGCTTTCTGCCTTCCCAACTATATACAGATATTCTGCATCGTAGTGTTAAGAAAATATTTAGAATTCTTAAGCTGGTAGATCATCAATGCTTAAACATAACAATTTCTATGAAATAAGCTAAAGAAATACAAATTACTTGAACTTAAATTTGTTTCTGAGCCAAGCTCTTATATACCATTTGCTCGATGGTTAAATCGATCTAGATAAATTGTACTCTTAAGTCACAGTAATGTGCAATGATCCAAAGATAGTGGTTCATTACTCGGATCAAGCAAAAGTCGCTTTGTTTCCAGTAGATTATGAAAACATGGAAACAGCACTCTTTTTTTTGCACGCCGTTGACAACTGCTGCATGCTCAAGTTGAGTGGTATTGCATTTATGTGCATTAATTTGAAGATCTGTGGGTTCCGATAGTCTCCCGAAATCGTTCAAACCAGTCGGTGACATGTTACTTTTGACGTATGCAAATTACCGTTCTGTTTTGACTATTAATCTGAGTGAAATGAAAGCAAGCTTTATTACTCATTGTGTGAAGTTATTCAAAGCACGAGAAAAGAGAGAAATTTTAACAAATAGATAAAATTCATGTACAACATTCTGGTTGAAATATCTGACTGTGCAACAGGTATGGGCCGATCATGCGGTTTATGACCAATCACAACCTCCTGGGCTGTTACGGGTTTACCTGGGTGTCTGAAGTCATCTCGCCCATCATCGCCAGTGAGAGATGCTTCTGTATCCTGCAGCCTCTCCGCTCCCAGACTGTGATGTCTGCTACAAGCACCACTGTCATTATAGTGCTGGTGAATGTGGTGGTGGTGGGTCTGTATTTCTTTGTCACTGCACGGTACCGCCTCGTGTGTGCCTACGACCCTTAACGGGACAGAAACATCTGGACCTTCACTGGCGGTCAGTTCTATCTGGAGCACCAGAAGGGTCATTGACTTCCTGGACGCCTTTGTGTATGGTCTTGCCATTCCATTGCTGATGATCGTGGTGGTTGTGGTGACAAACTGCAGTGACTGTGATCAAACTCCGTCAGGCAGCAGTCTGGAGGGCAGGCACCTCATCCAGTGGCACTGTGTCTGCACGAGAAGTGGCACTGACCATGATGTTGGTCTACAACTCCATCTTCTTCGTCGTCTGTGTCTTTCCCGTAGCTTTGTTCAGGTGAGACGTATGTCCAAAGTATGTGTTGTAAAGAACAAGTGGCCAACAATGTGAGGAACATGTTCTTTATTGTTAAGTTTTCTGTGGTCCAAACTTAAGACTTAACTCCGCACTGTCGCGAGTCGGAAAAAAATGTTTATTTTGTTTTTTGTTTTCAGAAATCAAAAATCGGTAGTTCGTGCGTCAATTCACTGGAGCCAGACAATACATCCTGTTTACTGTCTTCTTAACACCATCTAGTACATTCAAAAGTGTAAGCAATGCTAATAGTACCGGCAACTGAAGTGCAGAATGAGGGGCGGTGGGGTTAGTGAGGGCGGGGAGGGGGGGAGGTAGGGGTTAAAGTATATCAATCCCAATGAAACTTTCCCACAGTTATGTCGCCTGATCCCCATATCCGCTGTTATCGTCAATTCCCACCACCACCATACCCACACCTTCATCGCTCCCCCCATCCTGATCATCTACTACCCTACCCACCTGTCTCATCTTCGTCTTTTATGATAGCGGGTGGCAAGCTGAGTTAGTGGTGTTTGGCATCCAGAGCCTGTGTGGATTCCTCGTCTGGCTGATCAGTGTGGATGTGCTGGGCACTGTGGTTGAACACCTAGCCTTGGCTTTGTCATGACTTCTCTGCACGAACAGTGTGCTGCTGGTCGTGTCTTCACACAATTCTTCCTCCTGTAGATGTTCATGCCCCCTCAATGGAGAATTTCCTTCCGTAGAAGCGGGTGGATTTCACTCGTTCATGAGTTATAGCCCGTTGTAAAATTTATTCATAATGATGATGATGATGATGGTGATGATGATGATGATGATGATGATGATGATGATAATAATAATAATAATAATAATAATAATAATAATAATAATATAATAATAATAATGATAATGCCCCTTTCAACTTCAACACTCTCGTGTTAAAAAGTCACCCTACTGACTCAGGATTGATGATTAGCACGCACGCACACACACACACACACACACACACACACACACACACACACACACACACACACACACACACACGCACACACGCACGCACGCACGCACGCACGCACGCACGCACGCACGCACACACACACACACACACACACACACTTGTGCACTTACTGAAATGTGGTAAGCATGAATACTTGACGCTCGCGTGAACAGTCATTTGGTTTTTCTGTTTACAATATTAGTGGCATCGGTTTCTTACCTTTCCATCCCTGTGTCACACCGAGCACAAATGCATGCCCGCACTCAGCTCAGCATTCACTCCGTGCACACGCAGTCTCTCCAAGCGACCAGAAGGCGCACTACGATAACTCTTCCTCTCTCACTCCTCTCCGGGGAATAATTTACTAAACGATAATCAACTTTTCAAATCTTCAAATCTTCTGTTCCTCCACTCCAGTGGAGGTAGAAACATTCCACAGATCCAGAGTAATTCACAAGACCTTCTTTTACAGGTTTCTTCTCCTCAATGGAGAAACAGTTTTTATACACTTTCCCAAAGAAGAATTAAAGATGGCTTAAAATGCAGGAACAATATCTGAGTCTCGACCCAGGGGCACAATCAAAAATCATAGCGGGTCAACATGACAAACGCTTTAAGTTCTCTCACGACTGCCACAGTCGTTGTCCTCTTCACCTAGGTTCTCCAACTCTGGAGACAATTAGCTGCTGCCACAGCACTGGAGCCCAAATACTTGTGTGACTGCCACAGTCGCCTATCCTGTTATTGGTGCCGCCCACAGCACTGGGAAGGGCTGAAACACGAACGAAGTCTGTGTTAGTAATCTATTTCAAAATCTGAATAATGATAAATTCTTTTCCCCTTTTCCTTTTGCTTAACTCTCTCTCTTTTCTCTCCCCATCTGTCTATACCTCACCTGGTAATGGTAGATTGCAGGTGAATCTCGTTCTGCAGTTCCAAACAACCTGTCTGGTCAGTGTTCCCAAGCCATCTCCTTCCTATACTTCCTTCCCGCGCTCTTCCTGAGTGAGTATTCATGTAACTCTCCCGCATTACCAGCCCTTGGTTACTTGACCAAAGGACAACGTCTGTCCATTTTCCTGATCGATTCAACCAATAATCACCCTACGTCTATAGCCACCAGCGACACCGATCACACTGGTCAGGCCACGTAAATTGTCCTTTCTTTTACCTTTCCTTTTCCCTACCTAGGGAAATGCTTTATATCAAATAAGGGCGTACGCGACGGAACGTCACATGTCGCCATGCGAGGTTACGTCACATGACACCCCCCATCCCGGGGTGAAAAAAAAACAACAACTTTTCGCCAAGAATTCTTTTTTTTAAATACACATACATATCTGGTCAATATACAACTTAAGCCATCAATCACCAATTTTTCATCACACAAGGGTTTCCATCAATGCATAGAACTAACCTTTATGAACCATCATAAAGATTCCAAAATCACACTCCAAAATCTTAGTTTGAAAAAAAAAAAAAAAAAAAAAAAAAATTCAAAACTCCATCACCACAAATCACAAGTCACACACACAGACACGAAGAACATATAATGATACTGATCATTCCAAATGCCAATTATGTTTATATATATATCAACATGTAAACAGGTTTTTTTTCTAGCCTGTTCTCACATAAACATATATCCTAAAATCCTCACAAAGTTAGAATTTCCTCATGACTCTTGATGAGAAAAAAAATTTGCCAGTGAAAAGTCTTTCTGCAAGCAAGAATATCCAATATCGTAGTCCACTCGAAAGTTAAACTTTTATTTTTATTTTCATTCTTCACAATGGACCGACGTGACAAAAAACACTTGTAACACATCCAATGAAGTATTCTGCAGGTAGCATCCTAATATGAGACATCAATGCCAATACATATGCACTTTTGGAAAAGAAAAAAAAAAAATCAATCACAACTACCTATTAATTCAGATTGACAGTAGCACACATGACACTGCCAAAATGTCAATAAAGTCTGTCCACAATGAAAACAAACATCAGAAACAGCCTTTCTTTTTTATGCAGTTACAGCTGCACGAAGGATACTGCGCACTCACGCACGGAACAGAAAATCTGCCATGACATTCTGAGTTCCAGGTAAGGGCTCAATGTCAAACTTGAACTCCTGCAATGACAAAGCCCATCTTAACAGCCTGCTATTTTTGGTCTTGGACGACTGCAAAACGTCAATGGCCTGTGGTCGGTTTGTAACCGAAACTGTCTTCCAGTAAGGAATCTGGCAAATTTCTCACAAGCCAAACAATGGCAAGACACTCCCTCTCAATTGTTGAGTATTTGACTTGTATGTCAGAGAACTTTTTACTTGCATATTGCACAGGGTGTAACAATCCATTCTTTTTCTTGTTAAAGTACAGCTCCCATGCCTTTGGAGCTGGCATCAGTTGTCAAAACAAAAATCCTCTGAAAGAGAGGGCAAAAGCAGCACAGGGAATGAATTGAGGGTGTTTGTGAACACATTCCAGGGCTTTCTGGCACTCATCTGACCAGAAATACTTTTGTTTTTTGTTCTTTTTGTTAAGTCACTCAAAGGGGCTGTCAAGGACGCAAAGTGCTGTACATATCTTCTGTAATAGGACAACAATCCAAGGAGTGATCTTACCTGTTTCTTTGTAGTGAGTCTCTTCAAGGCCAAGATCTTTTCTACTTTCTTTTTCCTTTGGTGTCATTTTCCCAACAAACATGACATGATGACCCAAAAACTCAAGTGTCTGGAATCCAGCACGAATTTTGGATGGTCTAGCCGTCAGACCAAAATTCCGGAGTTTACAAAAAAAAAACAAAAACAAAAAACAAAACAAAAACAAAAACAAAAAAAACAAAAAAAACCCTCTCAAGTTATCCAGATCATTCTATGACTTTGCAGCAAGCAAAATGTCATAAAAAAACTTATTGCTCCACATTCATGAAGTTTTAGTGCGCGCATTATTCTGGCAAAAGAAGCTGGGGCGTGTTGTAATCCAATGGCATTTTCGTTGAAACAGTCCAAAAGGTGTCTGGAAAAAGCTGTTTTTTTCCTTGTCTGCTTCAGCCATCGGGATTTGGAAATACCCTTTAGTTAAGTCTATTTTGACAAAATATTTTGCTTCTGACAGTTGACAAAGAAGTTCCTCAATGTCTGGGATAGGTTTTGCGTCAAACACAGTGATTTTGTTTGACTTCCTGTAATCGATGCAAAACCGCACCGAGCCATCAGTTTGTCCACCAATACAACTGGTGAGCTGTATGGTGACGAGGACGGTTCTATAACTTTCAACCCGAGCATAACTTGAATCTCTCTTTCGACAACCTGTTTTTTTTCGCAAATGGGAGGGGGTATGGTTTGACTCGGACTGGGGTTTCCGTACTCAACTGAATAGTATGAGGTTCAATTATTGTCACTGTCTCTGGGGTATCAGTCAGGACATCCTGAAAGTCCTTCAAAATACCCTCCACTTGTTTTTTCTGAATCAAAGATAAATCATCAAACAAAACAACATTATGATAAGTTTCTCCCTTGACAGAAAGAGTGGGCAGAGGTACAGTATCATCTATACGGGTAGATGTTAACAATGCGACATTTGTTGTTTGCACAGTCTTTGCTGTCTCTGTATGTGACATCAGGTAAAAAATCAGAACCAGTGATTTCTGTAACAGCTACATCTGTTCCAGACACTGGACATATCCATTCAGTTGACTGGTTAATGGCAACATTTGTACGTTCAACTTACTTTTTTTATAGCATGTTTACATGGAATACCTTTTCAGCATTATGGCAAATGTTACAAGAGCGACAATACTGTGTAACTTCTTTTGTGACTCCTGGCCAAAAAAATGAATTCAGGTACATGCCTGTAGAGGATGTCAGAGTCCAGTACGTACGTCGGCTTGTCCGTTGGTATGTCAGAGACAGTCTGCTTTGCAGTAGAAAGTATAGTCGTCAGTGTCTCATCGCTTTGCTGCATGGTCTTCAAAACGTCTGGTGTGACTTTAAGTTCATCCAGTTTTGAAACCTTGAGCGTTTTTTTGTTGGTTTTCCCTACTCTAAAACTTTTGATCTTGTACTGATGAGACAAGGAACGAAAGATCCTCCGGCACCACCATGTACTGTCGCGACACCTGGTAGATTTCCCAGTTTTCAATGTTTCCACCAAACGATCTGCATCTCTGAACACTGTCAAGATACTGGTCCGGTAGAACAAAAGATTTCCTGACACCAGCTGTGGTGCAACCTGTATCTCGCAAAACAGAACCTTGTAAACCATTAATGGCACAATCCTCCAAAAGAAGACCATCATGGACTGATCTGGCGCCAAAACAAGACCTTCTTCACATCCAGTGAAAACAAACCCAGTCTTTGTTCCACTTCCTTTGAAAGGACAGCCCCGTTTTAAATGGAATTTACCCTCACAAAAATGGCAACGCATGGTTTGGTTAGCGGACAACTGGTTACTGTCAATCTGTGCACCTCGACCATGTCCACGAACTGGACCAAAGGGTCTTCGCGGTTGTTGTTCACCACGCCCTCGGAAAGGAACAGGTCTTTCCGGTGGTGAGCATTGGTACTGACGGAAATCGCCAGAACAGACATGGCCTTGACCGCGGAAAGGTCGTTGTCTATTGCCAAAAGACGTGTAACCGTGAGGGCCTTGGAATGAAGCACGATTTCCTCTTCTATAGTTTCCTTGTCCAGAATGTATTTGAAATGCCGCGTGAGACTCGAAAAGGGACGAACCCCCCTTGCGGGCAACACCTTTATCCGAATGAGCAATGCAGTACCGATCCACCATCTGGCACATTTCGTCAAAGCTATCGAACTCTCTTTCTTTAAGAAAAGTGGCCAAATCGTTGCTGACGCTCTGAAGAAGTTGCTCTCGAAGTAGCACATCTCGCAGTGATTTGAAAGTCTTGTTCATCTTTGTGACCTCTATCCATCTATCTAAAACATGATTCATGCTTATTTGAAAAAGACGGAAACGCTCACGAAAACGGTCAGCTGAACACTGAAACTTCTTTAAGAGTTATTAATTAATCAATCAATCAATCAATCAATAATCAATCAATCAATTAATAATGAACATTTTTATGTGCACACTTCTCTGTTGAACAGAGCACGCGGCCCATTACAAATTCCATATATATAAACAATGAAAGCAATAATAGACAACGCACATACACATACACACACACCAACCGCCACACACACACCCTTCCACACACACACACCCTTCCACCACACACACACACACACACACACACACACACACACACACACACACACCATAGAGAAACACACACACACACACACACACACACACACACACACACACACACACACACACGCACGCACGCACGCACGCACGCACGCACGCACGCACGCACGCACGCGCACACACACACGCGCGTGCACACACACACACACACACACACACACACACACACACACACACACACACACACACACACTCGTGCCCATAGATTGACAGCGAAGTGAACTATCAGAGAGCGTTTGAAGGAGTCAAAGTTATTAGTTTCTCTTATTTCTGCAGGGATAATGTCCAGATGGGCGGGGCAGCATGCGAGAAGCATCTGTCACCTAATGTCTTTTGGCTATTGACAGGACGATCTTGTAAAGCGGTTGCGTCAACAGATGAACGCAGTTTGTATCGATGATGATGTTGCTTTAAATGGACTAAGTCCTTCAGATAATAATCTGGAGCACAACCTTGGACACATTTGTAACAGATAGATGCCAATTTAAATTCAATCCGAGCAGCAGACACTGGGAGCCAGTGAAGGGAGAAATCAGATGAGGAGTAATATGGTCCCTTCTAGGCACTCGCAAAACCATTCGCACTGCATTATTCTGAACACGCTCCAGACTTTCAAGAAGATAGTCATGGGAACAACACAGGATGGAATTGCAGTAGTCCAGCCGGGACAGAACAAATGCAGAGACAAGTGTGGCTGCTGCTTGGGTCGTCGTGAGAAAACGGCGGATGGAACCAATACGGCGGAGCTCATCATTGGCAGCCCGAACAACATTTCTAACATGAACTTTCATTTCCAAATGATGGTCAAAGGGTAACTCCTAGATTGACAACAGAGGATGAGAACGGGACAGTGGCATCACCAAGTGTCATCGTAGAAGGGCAATGGATTTTGTGCAACATTTGGGGAGAGGAGAGAAGCATGACTTCATGTTTTTTTTCACTGTTCAGCTTTGGTTTATTTGCTGTCATCCAAGATCGCCGAACCGACCGGTGGAGGTGGTGGAGGTTCTCTCGATGCCATTTTTTTCTTTCTTTCTTTTAGTGATCGTTTACTGCAGCTCTGCAGGGCAGCATAATTGTTATATTCTTTTTTTTTTTAATTTTCCAAAAACAAAAGACAATAATCAAGACGCATGTACAGGAAAAAACAAAAACATAGTTTCAGAACCAGTTACATATAGTTATTAAACACTTAGTAGGTGATGGACAAATGGGCACACCTCTATTACGAAACAGAGGTAATAATAGAAACTATTACCAAATGGCATAACATAACATTTTTTTTTTTTAAATACGTGAGCCTATGGATGGACAATTTCATTTCGCAATGGAGAGATTATCCCACCACACCATCCGTTCTGGCAACATGATGTCAATGCACATAAGGCTTGAATTACATAGATAAAGGCATATATTTTTTCCCATGTTAGCTCGAATTTATGGGTTTTCCCTACAGTTGCTGATTAATATGTTTCTGTTCTTACCCTTATATTTAAACTATTGATGAAAACTGGGCATTGTAGGTTCAAATTGTGTAACTTGCTTTTATAGATGAAAAATTTGG
Organism: Conus betulinus; assembly: GCA_016801955.1. Classification (NCBI taxonomy): domain Eukaryota; kingdom Metazoa; phylum Mollusca; class Gastropoda; order Neogastropoda; family Conidae; genus Conus; species Conus betulinus. The sequence goes on from JADBJO010007976.1 coordinate 24,787, forward strand.
CAAACAGTAGTATGAATTCTAAAGGCTTTGTCTATTATTTTTTCTGCACAACCAAACAAGATTAGTTGCTCGTTTAAAATTAGTCTTAGAGAATGGGGACATTTATTTCATAAAACAGATTCTAAGTCATTCCAGAAATTTTGAATTACAAAGCAGTTCCAATACAAGTGCTGAATTGTCTGCGTTTCTGAGTTACAGAAATTACATTGTGGGG
>JADBJO010007976.1:27500-40000 GCA_016801955.1 Conus betulinus
AAACATATCGATACATATCATCACACAATGCTGTGACATCTATGCTACGTTTAAAGTTGTGTTTACGTCACGTTTGAGTACACCTTTCTGCATAGCTCACCTGGCCTCTGGTCACTTCTCATAGCGTCCAACTCCTCCAACATCATGGCCATCTGAACTACATCCTGCCCGTGCCACTCCTGATCCCGACCATTCCATAGCAAATGCTCTCTATCGTAGCATTCATCCGATCCATCTCACTCTCTGTCGTACCATTCATCTCAATGTTCTATATCGTAGCATTCATCCGATCCATCTCACTCTCTGTCGTACCATTCATCTCAATGTTCTATATCGTAGCATTCATCTGATCCATCTCACTCTCTATGGTAGCATTCATCCGATCCATCTCACTCTCTATCGTAGCATTCATCTGATCCATCTCAGTCTCTGTCGTACCATTCATCTGATCCATCTCACTCTGTTGTACCATTCACCTGATCCATCTAACTCTATCGCAGCATTCGTCTGATCCATCTCCCTTTCTATCGTACCATTCATCTGATCCACCTCGCTCTCTATCGTACCATTCATCTGATCCATCTCACTCTCTATCACACCTCATCTGATCCATCTTGCCCTCTATCGTACCATTCATCTGATCCATCTCACTCTGAGCATGTTCTTCATCCTTCACCTCCAGTCTATATTCAGTTATTTCAAATATTAATCGTCGTCTCATATCCTACATCTGAATCCTCTGCATACCACTTCAAATCATGCCCACCATACACAAATCAATCTAATCTACATCTTGTTTTTTTTTTTTTTCTTCATTTTGTGTCTACATATGAATAGGTATACACTCCACGGAACCCAAGGACGGTTCCGTGAGACTGGGCTGTATGGGGACGTTGTACAGTTAAGGCTGTACTCCCAGTAATATACATTTTCCAGTTTCACTCATTGGCATGGCCTAAACAAGAACGGTCGTCCGAGCCTCGGCCTTCAGTATATTGTTGCTATCCTTCCGAGCGCCATCACAGACTTGTCACTTTCAGTTTTTGGTTACATGAAATGTTAATGTTAGATTGTAAATACCTGGCTTTGATATGGATTTCGAATCGATCGATTTATCCTACTCACGAAACAAACAAAATCTTATGATTTAACCATCCAGTTTTAAACAGCTGATGCCCGGTTGCCTATTACACTACTGCGGCTCATAAAGAATGCTGAATCTGTGGTTTGTTCTGCCACACATCAAATGCCTGCAAGTTACAGGAAGCTTAACAGTATCAGGCTGTGTTGAACTAATCCACCAGAGGAGGCTTAGCACAGCAGCTGAGTCACTTTGATGGGATTCAGCAGTGCCTGATGGCATTCAACGTGAGTGTAATATAAACGACTGATCTTTATCATGAAGACACATATGCTGCCATAGAAAAAAAAAATCAATGAGGAGACAAACATACACACTCATAATTTTCTATGGTATGCGAGAAAATTAGTCTAACGACTGTGTTTACATAGTTTGCGATGCTTGGCTATGGTTCGGGAGCGAACCGTCATCCTACGATATCTATGGGATTACCTCAAGGTTCTCCTTTTTTTCCCCTGTTTTGTACAATGTTTACACTAAAAGCCTAGCAGACCTCAACAGAAACGGAATTGCTCGAGTGATGACATTTGCAGATGACCTGCCTATGGCCTGCCTGATCTACTACAAAACATCAAAGAATGCTGAAGAAAGAACGAAAGCAGTTTCAGCAACAGTTGAACAACATTGCTCAGTGGTATCAAGAAACGGGATCGTCCATCAACCCTACAAAAACCCCAGACATTAGTCTGCACACTCAACAACAAGACATCAGGACAAGTACCCAAGTGAAGAGGTATCGGCTGGACGTCATAGGTAGGTAGGTCAACCACCCAACAGTATAGGTAGATAGGTCAACCACCCAACAGTATAGGTAGATAGGTCAACCACCCAACAGTATAGGCAGGTAGGTCAACCACCCAACAGTTCTTATCTGAGATTACACAAACGTGATGCTGATGGTGAAACAATGACGGGTACTGTGGATTTCATCTGGTTCGTCTCTTAGCACCAGCAGCCAGTATCATTATGAAAATGTGTTCAACGACATGCACATGTCCTCTATCAGATTGAAATGCCATGTGGTTGTATCTGAATGTTGACCTTAAACAGAAACGAGAACTCGGTAAAAAAGACATATATCCGCAAGGCACACAATGATAATTTTGAACGTAATCTATCGAACAAAAAAAGATGACTGTTAGTTCACAAAATTGCGTTTTAAAAGAGCGTTCCAAATACATGCAATAAAACATACTGCTATAAGAAATGACAAGAATGCACGTCTATGTATTCCGCCCAAGACATTAGCCAGGAAAAGCTAGTTCAAGTCCACACTGAGAACGATCTTATTTGGATGCTGCAGAAGACACTATCCACCAGAAAAAACTGAGTCCTACATGGTACCGGCTTCTGACCCCAATATCCGACATAAGATACTCTTTTCTTACCTTTTAGAAGATCTTTTTGCACAGAAAAAAATGTTCACTGGTCTAAAAGCACAAGTCCACAATGCTACAGTCTTGTTCTGTCTTACATCTCCTAAAGTACAAAGCATGTCCCAGTCAAGTAGAGTTGCACGAAAAACAATTGTGAGGATCTGCAGGGTCATTCTGGTGGACACAGTTGTCTCACCTGAAAAGACAGTCGTGAACAAATAGGAAGAAGAGAAGAAGAGAAGAAGAAGAAGAAAGAAGAAGAAGAAGAAGAAGAAGAGAAGAGAAGAAGAAGAAGAAGAAGAAGAAAGAAGAAGAAGAAGAAGAAGAAGAAGAAAGAAAGAAGAAGATATACGTCCGAATCCCATATCCATGCAACAATGTGAGATTTCTTACGTATTCTTCAAATTGCAATATTGGTAATGTTGGTTTCTAACGGCGTGATAAACCGAAACTAGATGTGCGTCTTCTGTATTGTATATGCCAAAAAAAAAAAAACTCGATTTGATATGTCAGCTAACACTTGTTAAATTTTGCCTCATCAAAATGTACCATACAAGAAGGTAATACATATTGCTCAATAACAAACAGTGCACTTTGGCTTCGAGTTTGTACAGAGATCATAAAGGAGAATCGTTCTTGTGCTCTCTCTCTCTCTCTCTCTCTCTCTCTCTCTCTCTCTCTCACACACACACACACACACACACACACACACACACACACACACACACACACACACACACACACACAACACACACACACACACACACACACACACATTTTGACTGATTGTGCACAGTAGAACACGACGCAGTAGGCTTCAGTACAGTAGAAAACAGCATGAAACTGGAGAATGAGGCATCGTGTATCCCACTACAGTACAAGACAGTATAGTACCTTATATTATAGAACATAACAACACAGAAAAAGTTTAGAACAGTACTATATGTGTTACATCATATGACAAAAACATTACAAAACGTCTGACGTATAACAACTTCAAACACAAAAACTGCCGCTGAAATATTGACAGCAATTAAAACACAAGGCAAGACTTTGAAGAGAAATAAGTACCATATAATACTGATGAAAAAATGATCAACCACAAGGAACGGAACAACATCAAATCAGAGTCGTTTAGGTGAGACAGTCAACAACCGGTATGACAACCACATAATAGAAAAATCAGGCCGTCTGCTGTCGTGGAAACTATGTCCGAAAATCCAGGACAACTTTGCACGACAGATCAGCGGTTCCCAGATGATCCAGGACAACTCTCTACACCACAGATCAGCGGTTCCCAGATGATCCAGGACAACTCTGCACGACAGGTCAGCGGTTCCCAAATGACCCAGGACAAAATGTCGCTGTGGAGTTATCATGCGATGACGAATTTGTAATTAAATCAGTCGCGAAATTCATCGCAGAAGCATTGAAAATTGGACAAATGAAGACTAGTTTAATTACGATAATGCATTATAAAAGGTGTATGAATAAATAATAGGATTCATCGCATGTGGAAGAGATCAGTAAGATACATATCATCATTTGCTTGAGTGGATGGTCGAGTCAGTCTGACATTATTTTTTCAATCGTCACTGCATAACTTCTGTGTGCGAGGACATATGGAAATATTAAAATTTTATTTGTTTTTGGTAACGTCTGATTTAACACACACTGAGAATAAATGTGTACTATTTATTTGCAAGGGAAAGAAAAAGTAAATGTTATTGTTCTGTTGCCCCCTCTCTCTCCTTGTCAAAAGACATCTTTGGTAATGACAATCAAATACCAAAATGCCCAGTGCCAAAATCTCTCTCTCTCTCTCTCTCTCTCTCTCTCTCTCTCTCTCTCTCTCTCTCTCTCTCTCTCTCTCTCTCTCTCTCTCTCTCTCTCTCTCTCTCTCTCTCTCTTCGCCACCTTCACATAATCCTGGGCAGCATAATCATCCCATCCCCTCTGGTGACATGAACTGTCCAGTGCAGCTGAGTCTTCAGCAACCCAGCCTCCATGCCGGCGTTCCTTCCTCTTTGCCGGTGTTCCTTCCTCTTTGAGGACCTCCATGCCGGTGTTCCTTCCTCTTTGCCGGTGTTCCCTCCTCTTTGAAGACCTCCATGCCGGTGTTCCTTCCTCTTTGCCGGTGTTCCCTCCTCTTTGAAGACCTCCATGCAGGTGTTCCTTCCTCTTTGAGGACCTCCATGCCGGTGTTCCCTCCTCTTTGAGGACCTCCATGCCGGTGTTCCGTCCTCTTTGAGGACCTCCATGCCGGTGTTCCTTCCTCTTTGCCGGTGTTCCCTCCTCTTTGAAGACCTCCATGCCGGTGTTCCTTCCTCTTTGAGGACCTCCATGCCGGTGTTCCTTCCTCTTTGAGGACCTCCATGCGGTGTTCCTTCCTCTTTGAGGACCTCCATGCCGGTGTTACCTCCTCTTTGAGGACATCCATGCCGGTGTTCCCTCCTTTTGAGGACCTCCATGCCAGTGTTCCTTCTCTTTGAGGACCTCCATGCCGGTGTTCCTTCCTCTTTGAGGACCTCCATGCCGGTGTTCCTTCCTCTTTGCCGGTGTTCCCTCCTCTTTGAAGACCTCCATGCCGGTGTTCCTTCCTCTTTGAGGACCTCCATGCCGGTGTTCCTTCCTCTTTGAGGACCTCCATGCCGGTGTTCCCTCCTCTTTGAGGACATCCATGCCGGTGTTCCCTCCTCTTTGAAGACCTCCATGCAGGTGTTCCCTCCTCTTTGAAGACCTCCATGCAGGTGTTCCCTCCTCTTTGAAGACCTCCATGCAGGGTGTTCCCTCCTCTTTGAGGACCTCCATGCCGGTGTTCCTTCCTCTTTGAGGACCTCCATGCCGGTGTTCCTTCCTCTTTGAGGACCTCCATGCCGGTGTTCCTTCCTCTTTGAGGACCTCCATGCCGGTGTTCCTTCCTCTTTGAGGACCTCCATGCCGGTGTTCCCTCCTCTTTGAGGACATCCATGCCGGTGTTCCCTCCTCTTTGAGGACATCCATGCCGGGTGTTCCTTCCTCTTTGAGGACCTCCATGCCGGTGTTTCCTTCCTCTTTGCCGGTGTTCCCTCCTCTTTGAAGACCTCCATGCCGGTGTTCCTTCCTCTTTGAGGACCTCCATGCCGGTGTTTCCCTCCTCTTTGAGGACCTCCATGCCGGTGTTCCTTCCTCTTTGAGGACCTCCATGCCGGTGTTCCTTCCTCTTTGAAGACCTCCATGCCGGTGTTCCCTCCTCTTTGAGGACCTCCATGCCGGTGTTCCTTCCTCTTTGAGGACCTCCATGCCGGTGTTCCTTCCTCTTTGAAGACCTCCATGCCGGTGTTCCCTCCTCTTTGAGGACCTCCATGCCGGTGTTCCTTCCTCTTTGAGGACCTCCATGCCGGTGTTCCCTCCTCTTTGAGGACCTCCATGCCGGTGTTCCCTCCTCTTTGAGGACCTCCATGCCGGTGTTCCCTCCTCTTTGAGGAGGACTCCATGCCGGTGTTCCCTCTTTGAGGACCTCCATGCCGGTGTTCCCTCCTCTTTGATGACCTCCATGCCGGTGTTCCCTCCTCTTTGAGGACCTCCATGCCCGGTGTTCCTTCCTCTTTGAGGACCTCCATGCCGGTGTTCCTTCCTCTTTGAGGACCTCCATGCCGGTGTTCCTTCCTTTTTGAGGATCTCCATGCCGGTGTTCCCTCCTCTTTGAAGACCTCCATGCCGGTGTTCCTTCCTCTTTGAAGACCTCAATGCCGGTGTTCCCTCCTCTTTGAAGACCTCCATGCCGGTGTTCCCTCCTCTTTGAAGACCTCCATGCCGGTGTTCCCTCCTCTTTGAGGACCTCCATGCCGGTGTTCTTTCCTCTTTGCCGGTGTTCCCTCCTCTTTGAGGACCTCCATGCTGGTGTTCCTTTCTCTTTGACGGTGTTCCCTCCTCTTTGAAGACCTCCATGCCGGTGTTCCTTCCTCTTTGAGGACCTCCATGCCGGTGTTCCTTCCTCTTTGAAGACCTCCATGCCGGTGTTTCCCTCCTCTTTGAGGACCTCCATGCCGGTGTTCCTTCCTCTTTGAGGACCTCCATGCCGGTGTTCTTCCTCTTTGCCAGTGTTCCCTCCTCTTTGAGGACCTCCATGCCGGTGTTCCTTACTCTTTACCGGTGTTCCCTCCTCTTTGAAGACCTCCATGCCGGTGTTTCTTCTTCTTTGAGGACCTCCATGCCGGTGTTCCTTCCTCTTTGAAGACCTCCATGCCGGTGTTCCCTCCTCTTTGAGGACCTCCATGCCGGTGTTCCCCCCCCCTCTTTGAGGACCTCCATGCCGTGTGTCCTTCCTTCCTCTTTGCCGGTGTTCCCTCCTCTTTGAGGACCTCCATGCCGGTGTTCCTTCCTCTTTGAGGACCTCTCCATGCCGGTGTTCCCTCCTCTTTGAGGACCTCCATGCCGGTGTTCCTTCCTCTTTGAGGACCTCCATGCCGGTGTTCCCTCGTCTTTGAGGACCTCTATGCCGGTGTTCCTTCCTCTTTGAGGACCTCCATGCCGGTGTTCCTTCCTCTTTGAGGACCTCCATGCCGGTGTTCCTTCCTCTTTGCCCGGTGTTCCCTCCTCTTTGAGGACCTCCATGCCGGTGTTCCTTCCTCTTTGAAGACCTCCATGCCGGTGTTCCTCCTCCTCTTTGAGGACCTCCATGCCGGTGTTCCCTCCTCTTTGAGGACTTCCATGCCGGTGTTTCCTCCTCTTTGAGGACCTCCATGCCGTTGTTCCTTCCTCTTTGAGGACCTCCATGCCGGTGTTCCCTCCTCTTTGAGGACCTCCATGCCGATGTTCCTTCCTCTTTGAGGACCTCCATGCCGGTGTTCCATACTCTTTGAGGACATCCATGCCGGTGTTCCCTCCTCTTTGAGGACCTCCATGCCGGTGTTCCTTCCTCTTTGCCGGTGTTCCCTCCTCTTTGAGGACCTCCATGCGGTGTTCCTTCCTCTTTGAGGACCTCCATGCCGGTGTTTCCCTCTCTTTGAGGACCTCCATGCCGGTGTTCCTTCCTCTTTGAAGACCTCCATGCCGGTGTTCCCTCCTCTTTGAGGACCTCCATGCCGGTGTTCCCTCCTCTTTGAAGACCTCCATGCCGGTGTTTCCCTCCTCTTTGAGGACCTCCATGCCGGTGTTCCCTCCTCTTTGAGGACCTCCATGCCAGTGTTCCTTCCTCTTTGCCGGTGTTCCCTCCTCTTTGAAGACGTCCATGCGGTGTTCCTTCCTCTTTGAGGACCTCCATGCCGGTGTTCCTTCCTCTTTGCCGGTGTTCCCTCCTCTTTGAGGACCTCCATGCCGGTGTGTCCTTCCTCTTTGCCGGTGTTCCCTCCTCTTTGAGGACCTCCATGCCGGTGTTCCCTCCTCTTTGAGGACCTCCATGCCGGTGTTCCCTCCTCTTTGAGGACCTCCATGCCGGTGTTCCTTCCTCTTTGAGGACCTCCATGCCGTGTGTCCCTCGTCTTTGAGGACCTCCATGCCGGTGTTCCTTCCCTCTTTGAGGACCTCCATGCTGGGTGTTCCTTCCTCTTTGAGGACCTCCATGCCGGTGTTCCTTCCTCTTTGCCGGTGTTCCCTCCTCTTTGAGGACCTCCATGCCGGTGTTCCTTCCTCTTTGAAGACCTCCATGCCGGTGTTCCTTCCTCTTTGAGGACCTCCATGCCGGTGTTCCCTCCTCTTTGAGGACCTCCATGCCGGTGTTCCCTCCTCTTTGAGGACCTCCATGCCGGTGTTCCTTCCTGTTTGAGGACCTCCATGCCGGTGTTCCCTCCTCTTTGAGGACCTCCATGCCGGTGTTCCCTCCTCTTTGAGGACCTCCATGCCGGTGTTCCTTCCTCTTTGCCGGTGTTCCCTCCTCTTTGAAGACCTCCATGCCGGTGTTCCCTCCTCTTTGAGGACCTCCATGCCGGTGTTCCCTCCTCTTTGAGGACCTCCATGCCGGTGTTCCTTCCTCTTTGAGGACCTCCATGCCGGTGTTCCTTCCTCTTTGAAGACCTCCATGCCGGTGTTCCTTCCTCTTTGAGGACCTCCATGCCGGTGTTCCTTCCTCTTTGAGGATCTCCATGCCGGTGTTTCCTTCTATTTGAGGACCTCCATGCCGATGTTCCTTCCTCTTTGAGGACCTCCATGCCGGTGTTCCATACTCTTTGAGGACTCCATGCCGGTGTTCCCTCCTCTTTGAGGACCTCCATGCCGGTGTTCCTTCCTCTTTGCCGGTGTTCCCTCCTCTTTGAGGACCTCCATGCCGGTGTTCCTTCCTCTTTGAGGACCTCCATGCCGGTGTTCCCTCCTCTTTGAGGACCTCCATGCCGGTGTTCCTTCCTCTTTGAGGACCTCCATGCCGGTGTACCCTCCTCTTTGAGGACCTCCATGCCGGTGTTCCCTCCTCTCTTTGAGGACCTCCATGCCGGTGTTCCCTCCTCTTTGAGGACCTCCATGCCGGTGTTCCCTCCTCTTTGAGGACCTCCATGCCGGTGTTCCTTCCTCTTGAGGACCTCCATGCCGGTGTTCCTTCCTCTTTGAGGACCTCCATGCCGGTGTCCTTCCTCTTTGAGGATCTCCATGCCGGTGTTCCCTCCTCTTTGAAGACCTCCATGCCGGTGTTCCTTCCTCTTTGAAGACCTCCATGCCGGTGTTCCCTCCTCTTTGAGGACCTCCATGCCGGTGTTCCCTCCTCTTTGAAGACCTCCATGCCGGTGTTCCCTCCTCTTTGAGGACCTCCATGCCGGTGTTCCCTCCTCTTTGAGGACCTCCATGCCAGTGTTCCTTCCTCTTTGCCGGTGTTCCCTCCTCTTTGAAGACGTCCATGCCGGTGTTCCTTCCTCTTTGAGGACCTCCATGCCGTTGTTCCTTCCTCTTTGCCGGTGTTCCCTCCTCTTTGAGGACCTCCATGCCGGTGTTCCTTCCTCTTTGCCGGTGTTCCTCCTCTTTGAGGACCTCCATGCCGGTGTTCCCTCCTCTTTGAGGACCTCCATGCCGGTGTTCCCTCCTCTTTGAGGACCTCCATGCCGGTGTTCCTTCCTCTTTGAGGACCTCCATGCCGGTGTTCCCTCGTCTTTGAGGACCTCCATGCCGGTGTTCCTTCCTCTTTGAGGACCTCCATGCCGGTGTTCCTTCCTCTTTGAGGACCTCCATGCCGGTGTTCCTTCCCTCTTTGCCGGTGTTCCCTCCTCTTTGAGGACCTCCATGCCGGTGTTCCTTCCTCTTTGAAGACCTCCATGCTGGTGTTCCTTCCTCTTTGAGGACCTCCATGCCGGTGTTCCCTCCTCTTTGAGGACCTCCATGCCGGTGTTCCCTCCTCTTTGAGGACCTCCATGCCGGTGTTCCTTCCTGTTTGAGGACCTCCATGCCGGGTGTTCCTTCCTCTTTGAGGACCTCCATGCCGTGTTCCCTTCTCTTTGAGGACCTCCATGCCGGTGTTCCTTCCTCTTTGCCGGTGTTCCCTCCTCTTTGAAGACCTCCATGCCGGTGTTCCCTCCTCTTTGAGGACCTCCATGCCGGTGTTCCCTCCTCTTTGAGGACCTCCATGCCGGGTGTTCCTTCCTCTTTGAGGACCTCCATGCCGGTGTTTCCTTCCTCTTTGAAGACCTCCATGCCGGTGTTCCTTCGTCTTTGAGGACCTCCATGCCGGTGTTCCTTCCTCTTTGAGGATCTCCATGCCGGTGTTCCTTCCTATTTGAGGACCTCCATGCCGGTGTTCCTTCCTCTTTGAGGACCTCCATGCCGGTGTTCCCTCCTCTTTGAAGACCTCCATGCCGGTGTTCCCTCCACTTAGATGACCTCCATGCCAGTGTTCCTTCCTCTTTGAGGACCTCCATGCCGGTGTTCATTCCTCTTTGAGGACCTCCATGCCGGTGTTCCCTCCTCTTTGAGGACCTCCATGCCGGTGTTCCCTCCTCTTTGAGGACCTCCATGCCGGTGTTTCCTTCTCTTTGAGGACCTCCATGCCGGTGTTCCTTCCTCTTTGAGGACCTCCATGCCGGTGTTCCTTCCTTTTTGAGGATCTCCATGCCGGTGTTCCCTCCTCTTTGAAGACCTCCATGCCGGTGTTCCTTCCTCTTTGAGGACCTCCATGCCGGTGTTTCCTCCTCTTTGAGGACCTCCATGCCGGTGTTACCTCCTCTTTGAAGACCTCCATGCCGGTGTTCCCTCCTCTTTGAGGACCTCCATGCCAGTGTTCTTTCCTCTTTGCCGGTGTTCCCTCCTCTTTGAGGACCTCCATGCCGGTGTTCCTTCCTCTTTGCCGGTGTTCCCTCCTCTTTGAAGACCTCCATGCCGGTGTTCCTTCCTCTTTGAGGACCTCCATGCCGGTGTTCCTTCCTCTTTCCCGGTGTTCCCTCCTCTTTGAGGACCTCCATGCCGGTGTTCTTTCCTCTTTGCCGGTGTTCCCTCCTCTTTGAGGACCTCCATGCCGGTGTTCCCTCCTCTTTGAGGACCTCCATGCCGGTGTTCCTTCCTCTTTGAGGACCTCCATGCCGGTGTTCCCTCGTCTTTGAGGACCTCCATGCCGGTGTTCCTTCCTCTTTGAATACCTCCATGCCGGTGTTCCTTCGTCTTTGAGGACCTCCATGCCGGTGTTCCTTCCTCTTTGCCGGTGTTCCCTCCTCTTTGAGGACCTCCATGCCGGTGTTCCTTCCTCTTTGAAGACCTCCATGCCGGTGATCCCTCCTAATGGAGGACCTCCATGCCGGTGTTCCCTCCTCTTTGAGGACCTCCATGCCGGTGTTCCTTCCTCTTTGAGGACCTCCATGCCGGTGTTCCTTTCCTCTTTGAGGACCTCCATGCCGGTGTTCCTTCCTCTTTGAGGACCTCCATGCCGGTGTTCCCTCCTCTTTGAGGACCTCCATGCCGGTGTTCCTTCCTCTTTGAGGACCTCCATGCCGGTGTTCCCTCCTCTTTGAGGACCTCCATGCCGGTGTTGTTCGTCCTCTTTGAGGACCTCCATGCCGGTGTTCCTTCCTCTTTGCCGGTGTTCCCTCCTCTTTGGAGACCTCCATGCCGGTGTTCCCTCCTCTTTGAGGACCTCCATGCCGGTGTTCCCTCCTCTTTGAGGACCTCCATGCCGGTGTTCCTTCCTTTTTGAGGACCTCCATGCTGGTGTTCCTTCCTCTTTGAAGACTCCATGCTGGTGTTCCTTCCTCTTTGAGGACCTCCATGCTGGTGTTCCTTACTCTTTGAGGATCTCCATGCCGGTGTTCCTTCCTCTTTGAGGACCTCCATGCCGGTGTTCTTTCCTCTTTGAGGACCTCCATGCCGGTGTTCCTTCCTCTTTGAGGACCTCCATGCCGGTGTTCCCTCCTCTTTGAGGACCTCCATGCCGGTGTTCCTTCCTCTTTGAAGACCTCCATGCCGGTGTTCCCTCCTCTTTGAGGACCGGTCACTGATCTATGTAGGCTGGAAGAAAGTAGAAGCCCAGCAAGAGAAACTGGCTTCACCACTGAGACTGAATGATGGAGATTCGGACTTGCGTCAGAGCCTGGCAGAAACCCGTTCCCTGTTGCAGCATGAAAACATTGCTTCAAGAAAAAGTTGGGACAAAAACGAGTCATCTAACAGCGCCTAACATTGGTCCCCCAAATTTTTGAAGGCCCTTTGGAGAGGGAGAGGTGATGGCAGCTTAGGTCAACCAGGTCTGACACTCTCATGCAAAAGCCCAGATGATGAAGTCCCTTGGTTGGAATGAGAGGACTGAGGCAAAGGATCCGTCAACTACAGAATCTTTTGTCTAACTGATTATGCGTTTCCAAACACTTGGTATTGCATTGCACTTAACAGCACACGGCCAGACGAGTGAATCCCCGGCATGGTCTTTTACGTTTGTGTTCTTTTTCACCTCCCTGACATAGGGCATTTTATGTGAGATATTGATTGCTGTTAGAACAGCCATTCGTCACGGTTTCCCGAAAAAAAAGAAATAAATAAAATTTTAAAAAATGGCAGTGAGACAGTGAGTTTTTTTTTCCACAGAGGGATGTACCGTCACA
>JADBJO010007976.1:45000-82500 GCA_016801955.1 Conus betulinus
ACACGGGGAGGGGGGGGGGGGGGGGGAGAGGCAAACAGTAGGTAGCAGGCAGATAATGTAACTTTAGCGCCCATTATGACACAGTGAGGGGTGGGGGTGGGGGGGGGGGGTGGAGAGGCAAACAGTAAGTAGCAGGCAGATAATGTAACTTTAGCGCCCATTATGACACAGTGAGGGGTGGGGGGGGTGGGGGCGTGGTGGTGGTGGAGAGGCAAACAGTAGGTAGCAGGCAGATAATGTAACTTTAGTGCCCATTGTGACACAGTGAGGGGGGTGGGGGTGGGGGGGAGAAGAAGCAAACAGTAGGTAGCAGGCAGGTAATGTAACTTTAGTGCCCATTATGACACAGTGAGGGGTGGGGGGGGGGGGGGGGTGGTGGTGGTGGAGAGGCAAACAGTAGGTAGCAGGCAGGTATTGTAACTTTAGTGCCCATTGTGACACAGTGAGGGGGGGGGGGGGGGGGGGTTCTACGTAGTTCTAAGCATTCTTTGAAATGTAGTTTGGAAGTGTGTCTGTGTAGAGCAATAGTCGGTAGTTTTCATCATTCTTTAAAACATAGTCTCGAAGTGCTACTGTTTTTGTTGTTACCAGAAGTCTTACTCTGTGTGCGTGCGCGCGCGCGCGCGCGTGTGTGTATATGCAAGCGTGCGTGCGTGAGTATGCGCGCGCGCGCGCGCGCGCGCGCGCGCGCGCGTGTGTGTGTGTGTGTGTGTGTGTGTGTGTGTGTGTGTGTGTGTGTGTGTGTGTGTGTGTGATATTATTGTTATTGCTTTATTTATTGTCACAATCGTGCCCCAAAAAGAGACACTCTCTATGCTATGCAGCTCGCAAAAGTATATCACATCTACAGATGTGTAGACATATCATTGCCTCCATATAGCTAGATTACATTTACTCATGTAGATGTATCATTGTCTCCACAAAACTATATATTACATCCACAGATGTAGACATATCATTGCTTCCACAACACTATATGACATCTACAGATGTAGACATATCATTACCTTCACAAGTTATTACATCTCCAGATGTAGACATATCGTTGCTTCCACAACAAGTTATTACATCTACAGATGTAGACATATCGTTGCTTCCACAACAAGTTATTACATCTACAGATGTAGACATATCGTTGCTTCCACAACAAGTTATTACATCTACAGATGTAGACATATCGTTGCTTCCACAACAAGTTATTACATCTACAGATGTAGACATATCGTTGCCTCCACAAAACCGCCCTTATCGTGACCGAGACATTTGATGACAGAGAACAGAAAATTAAGTTCGGTGGGGAAATGATCAAGTGGCATTAATTTATCAAACGATACCTGCTTCATTGTACCGGGAAGGACAATATCTAAACACTAAGAATGACGGCACTCGGCGAAGAACAAACGATGGTTATCCTCTTCAGCAAATCCCCTTCAACGACGCAGCGTAACCTGACAGACCTGTTCCTTAACATCACTCCGCAGACAGATCCAGCTCAGCATATTCCGCCGAACTTTGACCCCTTCACACCCTGGGACAACCCGGACAGTCTGGTTAGTGCACGCGCTGAGGACCTCGTGCGTCGGCTCAAGGAATCACTGATCCTGCCGCTCTTGTTTCTGATTGGCGGGCCTGCCAACGTCATCAACATGGCGGTGTTCTACAGACAAGGACTGAAGGAACGGATCAACGTGTGTCTGTTCTCCCTGTCCCTGGCGGATCTGCTCTACCTCTTCTACAACATGCTGCTCTACGCAGAACAGATTCATGTGCAGTTCACCACCAAAGAAAAGTAAATAGTTTTCTAAATACAGAGCAGTAGAAGAGAGTTGGCAGCCTTAGAACTCGTAAGCAAAATAATCGCTTTTCAGAAGAAAATCAGTAGTCACTCTGACTGAAAATCAGTATGAAAAAATGGATGATATACATATATAACGAAAATCAAGTGTTTAAGCGGTACGGAAAAGAAAGCAAAAAGAAAAAAAAAAAAATCAAACCGAAAAAAGTTAGTTTCTTGTGTAAAAAGGTGGTATGATAGGATGGAAACCCGTTCTATAAAATCCATAACAGTATCATTTTCTTTATAGGTTATACCACAATATAAGCATGTTGACAAAATGCGCATGCTGTGACTGCTGACAAACAAAAGACAACTGAGCCAAGAATGTTTTGTCTCAGCGTTTTCTGCTTATTGTCTATGGGCTTTTCCTCATTTTGTGATGATATTTCTTCCAGTGGAAGACATTTTGATGATAAACACCGTCACAAGAACTCTTTATCTTACGTGCACTCAAAAAAGTAAATTTACCAACCGCTTTGGATTAAAGAACTTGAACGTACGAACAGCCCAAGACCCTATGTTCTTGGTGTAATGAGTTAATGATCTGAACTCTGTGTAGTTGCACAAATCTGAGACAGACAGACAGACAGATAGATAGACAGACAGACATGCATAGACAATAAAGAGACAGCGACAGAGGGAAACAGAGAGCCCATCTTGGCCATTCATCTTAATTAAACTTTTTTGTTAAGTGGAGCGAAAGACTGGAGACGGATAAACATAGTTATGTAGAATATGTAAAAAAGACAATTTTTTTTTTCAAAAAACAGCATTCTTTGCATTTTGCTTTCATATGAGGGTCTTGTAACGCTGGCAGTCAAGGGAAACCACTGTTGCATTAAAAGATGATTAGAACAGCAGTCGATGAATGGGCACATTATTCTACTCACCGTTCGCTTCTGTTGTTCATAATCACAGTAATAGGGTTAGACGTTGTTTGCTGCATTTTACTTTACTTATACAGAATTACAACATTGTTTCGGATTCAGTAAGGGCATTTGCGTGAAGTACAGGCTAAATTTCAGGCACACACACACACACACACACACACACACACACACACACGCACGCGCACGCACGCACGCACGCACGCACGCACGCACGCACGCACGCACGCACACACACACACACACACACACACACACACGCACACACGCACACACAGATAACAGATAGAGATAGATAGATAGATAGATAGATAGATAGATAGATAGATAGATAGATAGATAGATAGATAGATAGATAGAGAGACAGAAAATTACACATACATGCATGCACGCAGGCACACACTTTAGTATAACAGGGCTTAAGTGTGACCACACCTCTGTTTTTATTTACTATTTTTTTATATTCGAATATTAAATACTAATCAAAATTAATGTAATTCGGTAATAGTAATATACAATGGGTGCTCAAATACAAAACACTTGAATTCTTTTTTTAAGTTTTCAAGACAAATATTCATTGCAGATCTGGATTGAATAGGTTCGTGGCCTTAAGCTCAGAGATGATTTCACATTTGTATACATCAAATAGTGTACATTGTTGCTTTAGGTACGGGCCTGTCGCACGATTTATGGCCAATAACAACATGTTAGGATTTTACGGGTTTACCTGGGTGTCTGAAGTCATCTCTGCCATCATCGCCAGTGAGAGATGCTTCTGTATCCTGCAGCCTCTCCGCTCCCAGACTGTGATGTCCACCTCCACCACCACTGTCATCATCTTACTGGTAAACGTGGTGGTTGTAGGCATGTACTTTTTTGTCACTGCCCGGTACCGCCTGATGCCTGTCCACGATCCCACCACTGACCACACGATCTGGACCTTCACTGCTGGTCAGTTCTATCTGGAGCACCAGGAGGTCATTGACTTCCTGGACGCCTTTGTGTACGGAGCTGGCATTCCGCTGATAACCATTACAGTTGTGGTGGTGGCAACTGCTGTGACTGTCATCAAACTCCATCAGGCAGCACTCTGGAGGGCGGGCACCTCATCCAGTGGCACTGTGTCTGCACGAGAAGTGGCACTGACCATGATGTTGGTCTACAACTCCATCTTCTTCGTCATCTGTGTCTTTCCCATAGCCTTGTTCAGGTGAATTGTCCAAGCAACATGCAGTCTAAAATTGTTTTATTGTCATTTAGACCACAACATATCTACGTTTCAGCCCAGCACTCACCACGTGTACACTGCCATGCATATGAATTGCTCTTCACAAATTTTTAGCTTTTGGATACAGAAGAATAATGCTCAATAATTTCATTTGTTTAAGAACATCCATATTCCTCAGAAAATAATTTCATTATTATGTGTTTTCCTTTCTTACACGACCTGTCATTGGCATCTTTGGAAAAGCATTGTGATTTTCGTTTTTTGATCACAGCCACGCTTTGTCAGGAGACAAGTCATTACGAAAAGATTGATCATACAAAATGCTAAGGCACTGAAGATTAGTAGTGATCGGGGTATTGGCTGTATGTTTTAAGCGTAATGAAAAATGCATATTCACACATACAGAGAGAGAGAGAGAGAGAGAGAGAGAGAGAGAGAGAGAGAGAGAGAGAGAGAGAGAGAGAGAGAGAGAGAGAGAGAGATAGAGAGAGAGAGAGAGAGAGGGGGGGGGGGGATAGAGAAGAAGTTATCAAATGAAGAGACAATGGTCTTTATTTTATCATATCTTCCATTGTAGAAATTCTATGACTTGTAAACCAGTACAGTGAATTTTAGTGTCCCAGCAGCAGAAGGACGGACAATATCAGGTCGGAAAGGTATAAAGGTTTATACCAAATCATGTGGTACTGCAATTTTGACGCCCTCAAAATAAAGGAACGGATTCACAGTTTTCCTGTCCAAAAACTATTTTTATTCCATGCAAAAGTAGGAATATGTAAATGCCTTCACTTTACAATATGTAAATAGCTTCAATTAAGGATACCGTTATATTCATATGGGGGGAGAAACGGAACCGCAGCTAGATTTCAGCATCGTCATACCCCGATCGTGATCTTCCTCTCTGTAAATAAGGCCAATATCATCGACCTTAGAAATCGTTCTCCTTCAGTAACTTGTGGCAATGTACGATGGTGTGTCATTGTCGACGATTCCAGTCCCGTCAATGTTGTTGGGCACACCCTTTCGATTCGGTAGTGCTTGGACACCTGTGCTGGATATACACTTGTCGGGAGTCGTTCACTGCTTCCCGCCAATGCGTTCATTTTAGTTAGATCCCAAGTGTCTTTGAGTAGTGGAGAGCTCCTTCTTCCCACCCCTTCCTTCCACTTCTCTGACCTCCCCTAAGTATCTGGAAACATTATTGAATGTTGGGTAAAAGCTTCACTCCCCAACACTTACCCTCTTTTCTGAGCATAGAGTGTTTTTAGAAAGGGCTCTCGGCAACGTCATTTAAAATGGAGTTTTTCTGAGCATAGAGTGTTTTTAGAAAGGGTTCTGGGCAACGTGATTGGAAATTAATGGAGCTTTTCTGAGCATAGAGCGTTTTGAGAAAGGGCTCTGGGCAACGCCATTTGAAACGGAGCTTTTCTGAGCATAGAGCGTTTTGAGAAAGGGCTCTGGGCAATGTCACTGGAAATGGAGCTTTTCTCAGCATAGAGTTTTGTGAGAAAGGGCTCGGGGCAGCGTGATTGGAAATTGAACTTTGATCAGCATAGAGTTTTGTGAGAAAGGACTCGGGGCAACGTGATTGGAAATTGAACTTTTATCAGCATAGTTTTGTGAGAAAGGGCTCTGGGCAACGTCATTGGAAATAGAACTTTTCTCAGCATACAGTGTTTTCAGAAAGGGCTCTGGGCAACGTTATTGGAAATGGAGGGTTTTTTTCTTTTCTTCTTTTTTTTTTTTTTTTTTTTTTTTTTTTCAGCATAGAGTGTTTTGAGAAAGGGCTCTGGGCAACGTCATTGGAAATGGAGATTTTCTGAGCACAGAGTTTTGTGAGAAAGGGTTCTGGGCAACGTGATTGGATATGGAGCTTTCCTGAGCATAGAGTGTTTTTAGAAAGGGCTCTGGGCAACGTCATTTGAAATGAAGCTTTTCTGAGCATACAGTGTATTGAGAAAGGTTCTGGGCAACCTGATTGGAAATGGAGCTTTTCTGAGCATAGAGTGTTTTGAGAAAGGCCCTGGGAAACGTCATTTGAAATGGAGCTTTTCTGAGCATAGAATATTTTGAGAAAGGGCTCTGGGCAACATCATTTGAAATGGAGCTTTTCTGAGCATACAGTGTTTTGAGAATGGGCTTTGAGCAATGTGATTGGAAATGGAGCTTTTCTGATCATAGCGTGTTTTGAGAAAGGGCTCTGGGCAACGTGATCGAAAGTGGAGCTTTTCTGAGCGTACAGTGTTTTTAGAAAGGGCTCTGGGGGCAACGGCATTTGAAATGGAGCTTTTCTGAGCGTAGAGTGTTTTGAGAAAAGGCTCTGGGCAACGTCATTGGAAATGGAGCTAGAGGACAGGCAGCGCTCAGTGTGGTACAGTACTCAGGCCAAGCTGACGGCGATGGCTGGATCTTTTCCAGAGTGATATGTGGGGTTCCCACCCTCAATGAAAACCAGCCTTAGTGTTTCTCTTGTTGTTGACAACAGCAAGGAAACTGATCGTGGCAATGAGGAAAATGATGAAGAGTACGATTCTGTTTTGGCCCTGCTTTAGAAGTCACCGAGCTGCTAACAGACGCTTTAAGTTCTTAATTGATCATTCGAGGTCTCATTCTGTCTCAGCGTCTCTGCAGCGCGATTTATGTGAAATTCTCCCTCTTTCGAGTAGAAAAGTCTCAAGAAATGTGTTCAAAGCGTTTACTGTATTTGGAAGCATTTTCCAATCTTAGACGCGTTTAATTCTGGTCTTTTGCACCCGTGACATGTAAACTGGGACACTTCTGTTGTCACTGTGGTCTGTCCTGGTTCTCTCCACACTGTTACAAGACACGCATCTGATTTTAAGATGTGATACTAGAGTGCTTCACTCGTAGGCATCCTCATTCATTTCAAAGAAAAGTACTTATAATGCCAAAAGCCATGGACCCGCCTAACAAAACGTTGGAATGTGGAGCCTCCACACATTTATCTCTTTTCTCTTTTTCCATTTTGAAAGGGTCCACTCAAAAGGAAAACTTCTGGCAGATTCATCTTGTCGACACATCTGTTTTTCAGCTGCCCCAGACCTTTTGCCATCCGTATTCTGTCCTACACATTTCTTTCTTGTTTTGAGGTCCTTGTGCTTGGAATCATCGTAAACGCTGGATGACCTCCAGGCCCGCTCACTCAGGCACCCATCTGAGGCGTAGGTCTCTTGAGAGAGAACCTCTTTTAGATGATGGTGAAAGTTAGAGAGCTTCATCTGGTTCTGTGGATCCTTAAGAAACACCAGTATAATAACATACCCGCTGTTGTTGTTGTTGTTGTTGTTGTTTTGTTGTTGTTGTTTGTTTTAAGTCGGGGACATAGTGGCAAAAAGGGGCAAAGACAATGACTCACATCAGGGAAGGGAGATAATCCCAGTTGGTCGTCCCTTGGCCTTCTTGCCCACTGGGAGGAACTCATTTCGGGCCTGTGAGTCCTCACAGTAGTGAGTGAAGGTCTCTGAGTCTGTGAGTCCTCACAGTAGTGAGTGAAGGTCTCTGGGTCTGTGAGTCCTCACAGTAGTGAGTGAAGGTCTCTGGGCCTGTGAGTCCTCACAGTAGTGAGTGAAGGTCTCTGGGCCTGTGAGTCCTCACAGTAGTGAGTGAAGGTCTCTGGGCCTGTTAGTCTTTACAGTAGTTAATGAATGTCTCTGGGCCTGTGAGTCCTCACCGTAGTGTGTTAAGGTCTCTGTGTCTGTGAGTCCTCACAGTAAGGAGTGAATGTCTCTGGGCCTGTGAGTCCTCACAATATGTGTGAATGTCTCTGTGCCTGTGAGTCCTCACAATATGTGTGAAGGTCTCTAGGCCTGTGAGTCCTCACAGTAGTGTGTGAAGGTCTCTGGATTCAGTTTGTCTCTTTGCCATCTCGGTGTTTAACGGCTGCTTCAACCTGAATTCCCACTAACCCAAACGACTGCTTGTTTCTGGACGAATAGGTGACCCCTGCAGGCTCAAACTCATGACAGATGCTGTTTGTCAGAGGCCACTTTTCCTTGCCTCTCTCTTCCTTGTATGAAAGGAGAACGACAAATTGAGGCTGGTGATGGACCTCATGCCATTAAACAATTGTTGTTTGTGCTCAAATATTTTGTATACAAACGTTGTAGAAAGTAGGAACGTTTTGCTCGCAAGCCCTTGGGCGAGTACCAGCCTTTCAGACGCCACTTATACCACCCATCCTTCGAAACAGTTTTCCTGTACCATTCTTTATGGTGAGCTCTAAACATTCACGGCTCTCTCCTTTTGCCCCCCACGGATTCTTAGGGGTGGGGGGTGGGGGGTTCTGTTTGTTTGCTGTTTTATCACGGTTATGAGCTGATTGATTTCTGCGGTATGTCTTCGTTTCTCCTACTGGGTTTCAAATTATCCTGACGATTTCCTTCGAAAATATTCAAAGCACCCAGCCAGGCCACGACATGTATCCATTCTGGAAGTTGGGTTCTGCTTCTTGGGCTTCCTGGCACATCGAGCGGAGCCAGACAAGTTCATGCTCAGGATGTTGGGCATCTGGGACTTCAGTAGTGTCCTTTTGTCTTGCTGCTCAGACCAAAGAGATGTTGGGGTTGGGGGTAGTGGAGGAAGGGGGCCGAATCTCATCTTTCATAGACCTCTAGGTCAGCCGAAAGGGAGTCTGGAGGGAATCGGGTCACATGTTGATGCTTCTGATTTTGTCCATCCTGGCTGACTTTACCTGCGTTGCATCCATTACACTCTCCATGACCCCTTTGGTTCCATGCCATGGTACCTCGTTATTGTGGCATTCGTACGTTGCAGCCACTTTTGCCCTCCCTCCCTCTTTTACCCCAACCCAAGTGAGACATCTTTCTATATCTCAAGATCTGCATATTCATATCTCTGAATCTCTCGCTGGGGTCCCATCTTTGGCGAGGAACTGAATAGTGTGTACGGTTTAACAGAATTAGCTCATCTGTATTCACGTTTTAGAGCACATGGCGGCTTTTCTTTTTAATCAATTGCACGCACACTTGACAGGGTAGCTTTGACAGCTCACAAAGACCAATCCGTGGTTGTGGTGTACATCAAGAATGTGAGCGGTAGCCGCTGTCGTCCTCTGAATGGCATGGTCATCACCTTTCAGAAGTATTGGTAATCCTTGGTTCCCTTTCGTCACATTCTGGGGAATGTGCTTGCTCCATTAAGGATTCTCCAGACAAAACAATTCACCTCACAGAGTGGGCCCAGAATAGAAGGATGCAATCTTTGAATCAATATAATCAGCTATGGGATGGGGGTGGGGGATATCTGACATAAACCTTTCGGCAACTAGTGATGCGAACAGCCTTCAGTATTTCTTACTACTGTTTCAAACTGCTCAAAGCAAATGGTGGATTCCCCATCCATCAGTTGAAAGAGTTTTGGTTTCCCTATATGGTGCTCATTGTGCAGGTTTTGAATACGATCTTCAGAGAAAACTGACAAATCGGCTTTTCTTTTACCTTTCCCGAGTGATGCCCCCACTAATTAAGGGACGTGCCATTTATGGTGCATGAGAGGAATCACCTATGCCTGGCCTGAGTAAAACAGGAAATGATTTCAGTTTTGGCCTCTCACTTTTAAAGACACAAGTCATCTTGTCTGTTTTCATTAAAGAGCGGATTTCAAACACACACACACACACACACACACACACACACACAATGAATTAGACTCTAGCTGGTGTACAGCTTGTTCTTTTTTTCGATTTCTTTCTCAAATCTTTCTATCTGTCTATCTATCTGTGAACACACACACACATACACACACACACACATTCAATTATAAACAAAGCTTGCTCTTATGTCTTAGATTGAAGAAATATGGAGAGATAAGCATCCATATCTGCAGTGGTAGATAATTCTGCCTACTAACAATATGTGCTTGAGTGGATGAATGGGGAAAATGCTTCTCAAAATGAGCCTTCAGCAAGCTTATGGTCTCCAAGGGAGAGACAATCTCCAATGGGGAGGAAACTCACTAACTTATAACTCCTGGTCAGATACTGGTATTTCGAAACCTGATTTTTTTCTCCTCTCTGACCGCGAAGCTTGGCTCCACTGCCTTTTCGGTTTTAAGAAGAATGCTATCCCAGAAAAAAGGCTGGTGTGCAGTACCGTAGTATGTTTGTTGAGTTAAAAAAACAAACAAACAAACAAACAAAGGTGCCACCTAAGAAGCAAAAGAAAATCATGAAAGAGCAAAACAAGCTACATTTTCTTGTGAAAAGTAGAAAAATATAAAAAGATAACCTCTTAAAACACAAGTGCTGAGGGCCAGTTCTTGGAATGAATCCACAAGGGACTAAATTATAATAAACTAATAAATCCCAAGGATAAGTACCGAGCCTTATACCAGAAACTTACAGGGCAACTTGGTGTTGCAATGACTGCGAGAGATATTCAATTATAAACAAAGCTTGCTCTTATGTCTTAGATTGAAGAAATAGGGGAGATAAGCATCCATATCTGCAGTGGTAGACAATTCTGCCTAACTAACAATAAGTGCTTGAGTGGGTGAATGGGGAATAATAAATGCTTCTCAAAATGAGCCTTCAGCAAACTTATAGTCTCCAAGGGGGGAGACAATCTCTAATGGGGAGGAAACTACTAACATATATTTCATGGTCAGACACTGGTATTTCGAAACCTGATTGTTTCTCCCCAGTGACCGCGGAAAGTGGTTACTTGACTCCTCTGCCTTTTCGGTTTTAAGAAGAATGCTATCCCAGAAGAAGGCTGGTGTGCAATACCGTAGTATGTTTGTCGAGTTTTCAAAAAGCCAGCAAAAGTGCCACCTAAGAAGCAAAAGAAAAGCAGACTTTCATGGACCCATTTGCTGCTAATGAAGACTTTTTAATTATTATATTCTAAAGCCCTAGTTCACATTCCTGTTTTCTTTCGCAGCAACCTGCTCTCTCCCTCTCTCTCTCTCTCTCTCTCTCTCTCTCTCTCTCTCTCTCTCTCTCTCTCTCTTTTAAATCAATCTTTGTCAAGTCATTGTCTTAATGACGGAAACATTCTTGGCCTATTACTTTGTTGTTTTCTCCTCTACCAATTTGCCTGAAGCATTATATGGTCAATCCATGGGCAACTGCATTTCCTAGGAGATCCAAGAGAAGGCTCATCTGCGGAACTTTAAGCCGCTGTCAGCATTAACGTGACAGACAATGCTAGGATTATTAAACAGTAGAGCTGACCACGCTGACTGTTGACACCTTTTGATCTCCCAGGTATCCTTCAATGGATACATATGCATAGACGAAAAGTCACCCCTATACTGTTTCTTTTCATGTAATGATTTCAATTTTTGTGCAGTTCACTTCCTTACAGTACTTTCTTCTCATTTCATTTTTTTACGCTTCTCTGGCTGTTTGGGGGCGCTGTAGGCTGTCACTGGATTCTGTTTTTGAGCCTTTGATGGTTTCCTTTCATGCCAAGAGGGGCGCCTTGTATTCTTCAATAGATGACCAGACAAAGATCACAGATTCCCCACTATACTATTATTCTTTACATAATGATTTCAGAGTTTGCGTAAACTGTTTCCTTTTAACGCATTTTTTTTCTCGAGAGTTTGCGTAAACTGTTTCCTTTTAACGCATTTTTTTTCTCGTTGTATTCTTTTACTCTTCGCTGATTGTCTTGGGATGCAACTGGATTTTGTTTCTGAGCCGTTGATGATGAGAATATGTCAGTATTATTGCTACCATATTTCTTTTTGAAGGCAAGGGAGTACCGCTGTCACACCGGCGGAGAAATTGTTGCCCTGCACAGTGTTTTTTGTTTGTACTGTAAGAGAGGGGAGGATAGACAGATGATTAAATAGACGTAAAGACGATCAGGCAGACAGATACACAGATGTGTGTGTGTGTGTGTGTGTGTGTGTGTGTGTGTGTGTGTGTGTGTGTGTGTGTGTGTGTGTGTGTGTGTGCGCGCGCGCGCGCGCGTGTGTGTGTGGTGTGGTGGTGTGTTGGTGATGTTGTTGCTGTTGTTTACGTAATTTGCCAAGTTCTTTCATCTTCCTTGCAATTAGTAGGAGAAGCGCTTGGAATTCACCCGCACGTGCCCTGAGTCTTCTTCCTATTAGAAGCAAGTCGACTGTCCTATGTAAATGTTGCAGATGTTTGCAAAGCTTCCAAACAGATCCCTTAATTCTCCATCATGTTGCGCAGCTTCAAGCACACTGACATGCCCCAGAAACCATCAGCTTCTTTCATCGGGATGTTCGGATATACTGTCTTCAAGCTCTTTTCATCCACATTTCAATACGGCGGAACATAATCCAGTGCCTGGTATTGTCACATTAGCTGCCTAGAAATATCCGACCACTTCTGTCGATTCTTCTACACGAAAGGCATCCATGAAGACGCAAGTGCTGTACACCCACCAACATGACTCATCTGGTTTAGCCATACCCCATCCCACCCACTGTCCCAGCTCTTGATCTTAGAAAAAAAAAAAAAAAAAGAAACAAACAAACAAAACATGAATGACAAGAGCATTCATAAATTCTATGACCAGAAGAAAAAAAGGGGGGAATCTTATGAGTCAGACTGTCAGTAATGGTCAAGCCAATGTTCAATCACAGTGGTTGAATTATGGGGCAAACAAACGATATTCCACTGTAAACTACTCTGCCACTTCTCGTGCTCAGAAATCAGCCAGTTTGTGATTGTGTGTTGTAGTGCTGTATTTCATGGATCCAGTGAACGTTTAAAGTCCGAGGGGAATGTTCATTCAAAGGAGTTCATCCTAAAAGCCTTTGGTTGTTCACATTCCATTCTCGGGCTACTGTCCTTGTCTGAAAAAAAAAGTCATTGCTTTGAAACCTACTTCCTATTCGTCTTTCTGGTGAACATTGTTGCAAAACACGCTTGCTGTCTTTGCTGATTTTTCCCAATAATGCACAAACACACACACAAAAAAAGAAATGCCGACACTCTCTCCCTCCTCTCCGCTTTGTGGTAAAGTCCCGGAAACAGATAATTAGTATCAGACAAACTAATATGAGGGGAGGTGATCCAGACACTTGAATTCAGGAAGTTTTCGACAGAGGATGATTTAGCTCCCTTAACTTTTATTTTTCACCATGTTTGTTCAGTATCATATTATAAGTACTCCTAAATCAGTTACACTTTCATTGTTCATTTGTTTGCTTATTGGTTACCTACATATCTGTTGTTGTGTTTTTTTTTTTTCAGGCAGGGTGGTGTGACTGTTGACACTGTAACAGATATGTGGGCAGGGTGGTGTGACTGTTGACACTGTGTGGCCGGGTGGTGTGGTGTGACTGTCGACACTGTAACTGATGTGTGGGCAGGGTGGTGTGGCTGTTGACACTGTGACACTGACTGATGTGTGGGCAGGGTGGTGTGACTGTTGACACTGAAACTGATGTGTGGCAGGGTGGTGTGACTGTTGACACAGTAACTGATGTGTGGGCAGGGTGGTGTGACTGTTGACACTGACTGATGTGTGGGCAGGGTGGTGTGGCTGTTGACACTGTAACTTGATGTGTTGGCAAGGTGATGTGACTGTTGCCATTGTAAGTAATGTGTGGGTGGAGTGGTGTGATTGTTGACATTAAAAGTGATGTGTGGGCAGGGTGGTGTGGCTGTTGACACTGTAACTGATGCGTGGGCAGGGTGGTGTGAGTGGTGTGAATGTTGACACTGTAACTATATTGTTCAGGGTGGTGTGAATGTTGACACTGTAACTATATTGTTCAGGGTGGTGTTGCTGTTGACACTGTAACTATATTGTTCAGGGTGGTGTGGCTGTTGACACTGTAACTTTATTGTTCAGGGTGGTGTTGCTGTTGACACTGTAACTATATTGTTCAGGGTGGTGTGAATGTTGACAGTGTAATTATATTGTTCAGGGGGATGTGAATGTTGACAGTGTAACTATATTGTTCAGGGTGGTGTGAATGTTGACAGTGTAACTATATTGTTCAGGGTGTGGTGTGGCTGTTGACACTGTCACTGTATCATTCAGGGTGGTGTGAATGTTTGACAGTGTAACTATATTTTTCAGGGGTAGTGTGGCTGTTGACAGTGTAACTTTATTGTTCAGGGTGGTGTGACTGTTGGCACTGTAATCATATTGTTCAGGGTGGTGTGACTGTTGACACTGTAACTATATTGTTCAGGGTAGTGTGGCTGTTGACACTGTAACTATATTGTTCAGGGTGGTGTGACTGTTGACACTGTAACTATATTGTTCAGGGTGGTGTGAATGTTGACACTGTAACTATATTATTCAGGTGTGGTGTGACTGTTGACACTGTAACTATATTGTTGGGGGGTGGTGTGACTGTTGACACTGTAACTATATTGTTCAGGGTGGTGTGACTATTCACAGTGTAACTATATCATTCAGGGTGGTGTGAATGTGTGACACTGTAACTATATTGTTCAGGGTGGGTGTGACTGTTGACACTGTAACTATATTGTTCAGGTGTGGTTGCTGTTGACAGTGTAGCTATATTGTTCAGGGTGGTGTGCCTTTTCGTGCCGGAGATGAATGCAGGACGACGTCAACACAACCTGTTCTTCACCTGCATCTGGATCTTGGACATCCTGTCCTACCTCAACGCCACCTTCAACATCGCCATCTACTACAGCATGGGGTCCCGCTACAGACAGACCTTCTGGCAGCTGATGACTTGCAGGGGACACAGGAAGGTCTGCCGCCACAAAGAACAGAAGACCTCCGTCCAGACCAGCTTTGTAAAACTTTTGCTCTGATAGATAAATGGCGATGTCGCTGGACTTGGGACTACGAGCGAAGGTCATCCAACGAATCCGATGAACCAGAAAAAAGTGTTCACGCTTGCACGAACACATGCTATGGTAACTTTTCTACTTAAGTAGGCATCTTGTAGAGCTATTAGTGATATTCAAAGTGTTCAGCAAGCCTGTCTCCTTGGATAAATAAAGACATTATATGCTATGCATGTCTGTGTGTGTTGACGTTACACGCTAGCTACTAAACAATTTGAAGAAGCTGCCAACGACAAACAACAAAAATGTACAAACAACATCAAAACAAACGGACAGGTAAGTGAACATTCTTTTTTAATGTGACAATGGGTTGGGGAAACAGAAAGAAAGAACAAGACAGGAGAAAGAATTAAACGTAAACACCATGCATTGTAAGCGTATCGTTCACAGCCAAGTCCATGAGTTCATAACAATGGCACTTAGCTGGGTAGATCCGCAAACAGCATTCTGATAAATAAATAGTCTGCGCTTCCATTTAATTTGTATCAAGGTTCTTTGTTGGGAAAGGAGTGAGATACAACTTTATTCGATCTATTTGCCAAGTACATACGGAGCTTAAGACATACGATCACGAATCAGGGCTGCAGGAATGTTGTCCTCAAGTCCGTGACAGTCTTCGAAACAACGAGCATGAAGAAAAAACACACAGAAAAGAGACAGGTTCGAACATATTTATTGTTATTCTTTAGCTTCTTTGTGTTTGACTTTAACGACAGATCTCTGGGAGGAAGCGTGGTACACTTCTACCATTGTTTGAAAGGAGGGAGGAATAAAAAGAAGGAGTTGGGGCTGGAAGAGATGGAGTTTAGATGGCACGTGCAATGTGATAGGAAGAGAGGCAATGGCGGCGCTGCATAACCAGGCAGCTACCCTTCAGTTTCTACAGAAATCTCACCAACGCTTGAAAAGCGTGCCGGTTTAACACGTGTCTACGGTTTGTGTCGACTTTGACCCTTTTTTCGAATCTTTTTTCTTCTTTTTTGAGTTACCAGCTGATTCGCATGTACAAGCAAGTGAAATTATGTAAACATTAGTTTCAGTTGTCTGTATGTGTGACTCGGACACAGAATCAGATTCTCAATAGGACAAAAAAGCAGCCAACACCCAGGTAGTGGCAGTTAAATTTTTCGGTGTATTAAATCCACCGCAATAAAACCAAGGACAGACAATTTTCAGACAAGTCACAGCGCCTGTTTATACTCACTGTGAGTGCTCCTCAGCCTATATTCACTCATTAAAAAAGAAAAAAAAAAATTAACAGTAGCAACTAAAATGAATGATAGCACCCGTTGAAAACTTTGTGAGTAAACATCATATTGCCTTAAAAAAGGGAAAAAAGAAAGAAAAAAGGAGTTCCGTTTAGACCCCTTCCTATATCTCAGCTTTGACATTTATCACGCATTGTCCATCGGCTGACATCTGGTCTCTTTATTCGGGCAAAATTTCCTCACTGATGCTTCCTCTCTCTCCCACCGCACCCCCCCACCTCTCTCTCTCTCTCTCTCTCTCTCTCTCTCTCTCTCTCTCTCTCTCTCTCTCTCTCTCTCTCTCTCTCTCTCTCTCCTGCTGTCAATTCGCCTGCTTCTTTCTTCCAAGACCAGGATCAGCCATACACGTTTCTCCTGACAGTTAAAGTCTGGGTCTGAGAATCAGATTCTCAGACTCAGACTTTAACTGTCACGAGAAGCATTCATCGTTTGTACGGAGCATAGTATTGACATCATCATTATGATATTATTATGATATCATCATGACAGATCAATAATTATATTTCGAGCATAATTCATCGAGGCCCAAGAAATACATTATTACATTTTCATATACTTAGTGGCAATAACGATATGTCGGTGGCCATTGACAAGCATTTCACTTGGTCGCACATGTTGGGGTCCGGAATATCTTTTCAGACTTAACAGCTTGCATCTGAAGCAGCTGTTCAAATAAAGAGATTCATTTTCGACCACGCCCTATGCAGATATTATCTGTTTTTTTTTTTTCTTCCTAGCAATGTTTCTAGATTGTACTTATTGCAATTTCATCTTTTTATTGGTTTCATTTATGTTTTGATTTTTACCTTTTCTGTATTTGTAAGCATTAAGGGCCTATGATGTAAGATTAAGCGCACTGCATTTATTATTATTATAGATGTGTGTAGGTCTTAGCATTGACGCGAAGTCTTTGATATCATGTCTATCTTCAAAGTATGATATATTTATCATGCATGGATCTAGTCAGTATTTTTCTGTAATTTTGTTAAAAGTATATTTTGAAGTGCTTCTTTTTGTTGTTTCCAGGTATCTTTGAATCTAGAGTTTATCTTCCTGTTAATGGCATGTTGTGTGTGTGTGTAGTATGGTGGTGGTGGTGGTGGTGGTGGTGGTGGTGGTGTGGTGGTGTGTGTGTGTGTGTGTGTGTGTGTGTGTGTGTGTGTGTGTGTGTGTGTGTGTGTGTGCTTGATAACATTTTTACACTGCATTGCTAAAAAAGCATTAGCAGAATCACACTTGACAGAATGACCAATATCGATATAACCTTTCCAGCTATCAGGACATGAAATTGTCTCCGAATCATGGTGGTCGTGTATATGCAAATATTGTTCTCAATAACGTTTTCCGTTTTACAAACTGATCATTTTTTAAAAGAATGTTTCATTATTTACGATTTGTGCCTTGCATTCTGATTTATACAAACACTGTAAGGTATGTTCTGTCAAGACTGGGCCATTTAATGACAGAAGTCAAGGCATAAATATATGCACTAGTAACTGTATGGTGAACAAAGGCCACATCTGCTAAATATTTTTTAATACAACAGTATGGGTTTATGAGTAATGCAAGAAGTGAAGATGTAAATAACGGTTACTAATTGTATATTAATCAAAACTCAGATCTGCAAAATATTGTGCAGTACAACAAGATACATTATGATTAGCAGAGCAAGTGAAGCCAGAAAGACCCCTACACACACCAAACCAATGAATTGTAAATTCTACAGTGTTGCCGAATTATAGAAAGCTGGCACTAACTGTGGGAACTCGGAAACGGAACCGTCAAATAAAGAAAGACGTGAAGTATGCCGCACCAATGAAGATGCCGTCACCATTGTTAATGACAAACATTTAGAATACGTCAACATAAACACAAACAGCGTTCAGTGAAGCGTACCACAGGAAAGTCTACAATTATGAGTGCATATGGGCGCCTGGATCGGTGCCACACACCGCATGTGCAGCACTCACTCACACACACGGCATGCTGACTCCATGAACGTGCATCTACTGCACTCATCCAAAGCAAAGACTGGGAAAACAAGAATTCACTTTTGTTTTTATTATTTCCCTTTACCAACCTTTGTCAACAAAAACAAAGCAAAATATTTCACAATTTCACAAAAATATCACAAACGTAGCTGCAAGACACCGTAGACGTATTTCAATTTCTTTTTCTACAAAATGCAGTACAGAGTTAATGCCTTACAAATTTCTTTTTTTTTTTTTTTTTTATTGGTTATTAAACAGCTGCAGCTTAAATATCTATTCTTTAAAGATTCCACCAGCGGGGGTTTAAGTGATCACACTTGACAGAATGACCAATATCGATATAACCTTTCCAGCTATCAGGACATGAAATTGTCTCCGAATCATGGTGGTCGTGTATATGCAAATATTGTTCTCAATAACGTTTTCCGTTTTACAAACTGATCATTTTTTAAAAGAATATTTCATTATTTACGATTTGTGCCTTGCATTCTGATTTATACAAACACTGTAATAAATATTAAGGTATGTTCTGTCAAGACTGGGCCATTTAATGACAGAAGTCAAGGCATAAATATATGCACTAGTAACTGTATGGTGAACAAAGGCCACATCTGCTAAATATTTTTTAATACAACAGTATGGGTTTATGAGTAATGCAATGAAGAAGTGAAGATGTGAATAAACGGTTACTAATTGTATATTAATCAAAACTCAGATCTGCAAAATATTGTGCAGTACAACAAGATACATTTATGATTAGCAGAGCAAGTGAAGCCAGAAAGACCCCTACAAACACCAAACCAATGAATTGTAAATTCTACAGTGTTGCCGAATTATAGAAAGCTGGCACTAACTGTGGGAACTCGGAAACGGAACCGTCAAATAAAGAAAGACGTGAAGTATGCCGCACCAATGAAGATGCCGTCACCATTGTTAATGACAAACATTTAGAATACGTCAACATAAACACAAACAGCGTTCAGTGAAGCGTACCACAGGAAAGTCTACAATTATGAGTGCATATGGGCGCCTGGATCGGTGCCACACACCGCATGTGCAGCACTCACTCACACACACGGCATGCTGACTCCATGAACGTGCATCTACTGCACTCATCCAAAGCAAAGACTGGGAAAACAAGAATTCACTTTTGTTTTTATTATTTCCCTTTACCAACCTTTGTCAACAAAACAAAGCAAAATATTTCACATTTCACAAAAATATCACAAACGTAGCTGCAAGACACCGTAGACGTATTTCAATTTCTTTTTCTCTACAAAATGCAGTACAGAGTTAATGCCTTACAAATTTTTTTTTTTTTTTTTTTATTGGTTATTAAACAGCTGCAGCTTAAATATCTATTCTTTAAAGATTCCACCAGCGGGGTTTAAGTGTCCAGGAGGAAGGAACTTGCGCCGCGGGATTGGACGCTGAGGTTTTTTTTTTTTTTTTTTTTTTTTTTTTTTTTTTTTTTTTTTTTAGGGAATCAATATTTCCGACCAAGGGATCCTTAGCAGACTTCTGTCTGCGCTATATCGAAATCGGCCACCCTGCGACCCCAAGGAAAACTAGGTTTTCCTGTTACAACCCACCCCCCCCCCCCCCCCCCCCCCCCCCCCCCCCCCCCCCCCCCCCCCCCCCCCCCCCCTCAAGGTTGAAAAATAGATTGACGACTCGGCCCGAGCCAGCCTCCCGTCTTACAATTCCTGGACAACAACCCTACATATCGGGAATGCATCCCACCCACAAAACAGTGAGCTTCTCTCACCAACCAAGTGACTCCGTGTCCAATCGGAGTTAGGGATTCAAACACTGTTTACCTACGGCTTGTTTTCTTGTGACAAGTTGAAAACTGTGCTCAGCCGTGCTCATACATTGTCATGACAATCGGCAGGTGAGAGAAGTTCGAGGGACGAGGAAAGGGGGAAGACATGGGGGATACGTGAGTATGTGAGTGAGGTACTTTTGTGTGAGGGCTGGGTACGAATGGGGGTGGGATGGCAATGGAAAGGCACGGAAGGTGGTAAGTTTGGCGATGGTGGAGATGGAGCAACGTGAAGAATAGGAAGACCTGGATGGAATCAGCCTTTCCCTGTAACAGATGGCGATGCTCAAACAGCTGATGTCAAGTTAAGGGTTCTGCTGCCATGTTTTAACAGTGCTTCACTGAAAAAAGGAAACAAAGGGAAGGTAGACTGTGGAGATGGGGAGAGTGAGGGAGAAAAAGATTGGGCACAGGGAAGGAGGAGGAGGAGGAACGCTGTGACTGAGGAGCTGAATGAACAAATAGAAGAGCAGAACTAAGCCATTTTGAAAACAACTGCGTCTGATGCTTCGGTGCTCTGATATTGTTTAGAAAACAATTGCGTCTGACGCTTCAGTTCTCCGATACCATTTCTCTGATATTATTTTGAAAACAATTGCGTCTGATGCTTCAGTTCTCTGATACCATTTTGAAAACAATAGCGTCTGATGCTTCAGTTCTCTGATACCATTTTTGAAAACAATGGCGTCTGATGCTTCAGTTCTCTGATACCATTTTGAAGACATGGCGTCTGATGCTTCAGTTCTCTGATGACCGCCGCAGAATGTTCACAGGAGTTGTCAGATGTAGTCAAGTGGTCATGTGACATGAACATGTAAAAACCATCATCTCTCTCTCTCTCTCTCTCTCTCTCTCTCTCTCTCTCTCTCTCTCTCTCTCTCTCTCTCTCACACACACACACACACACACACACACACACACACACACACACACACACTGACTGACTGAAACCATTTACTGTCACACACACACACGCACACACACACACACACACACACACACACACACACACACACACACTGTCAAGGGTAAAAGACCCTGTCAGGGGAATGAGGCAGGGACAGACAAAGAGCATAGAGACACAACACTGAACCACTCACTATCTCCAGACCACTCCAGGAAGTACGGAACAAATAATATTGTTAATTTTAAATATACAAATTTACCCAAATATATCAAGCATCCCAATCACTCACACATACATTCCATTTATGAAATGGGGCACCTATCAAAGAAGAGGGAGGAAAGACAGGAAAAAGAATAACTACAAAAGAAAAAAAATAGCCAAAGAAGAGTGTAGATCCTATCAGGAGCTAACTATCTATCGCTAAGGGACAAAATAACCCGATAGAGGGGAGCCCTAAAAAAAAAAAAAAAAAAAAAAAAAAAAAAAAAAAAAAAAACCACCACCCGGAACTCGCTGCCACCCAACCTATTACCATCTAAAGCTACCCCCAACAAATAGAAGAGGAAGGGGGAGAAACAAACTAATACAACAAACAGGGCATAACACTATACATTAGATCACACTAGCGCACGCACACAAATCCACAGCCCATACACTACACACACTTGCACATAACTGATTTGTTGGAGACTGTCCCAAGAGCGTTCCGCTGAGTAGATCTCCGGAGCAAGACTGGCTGCTCTCCTCACTGGCGTCCAGAAAGACTCCTTCCTGCGCCGGACTCCTCAGCACTCCTCAGGCTCGGCTCCGGTATCCCCCTCTCTGGGACCATCCTCCAGGTCGCCCAACGTCAGCAACTGTGACCTATCTCCCCAAGAAACGAAAAGCGCCCTGCGGCGGATGTCAGTCCCTCGCCGCATAATCATGATAATTGTGGATTATGTGTGTGAATGCAGGGGCATGTGTGGATCGTGTACGTATAATTTAAACAATTTAAATAATTTAAAGAAAAATAAACTTTTATAATCTGTTTTCTTTTTGGTTTCACCTGTGCCTGAATCATTGCTGTTTTCCACTTTTCCTTATTTTCCTTTACTATAATTCTCAATTTTGTCTCATTTACATTACCAATTACAATACAATAAACTCCTGGAAGTTCACATTACGTTTTAGATTAATGCCAGATGAAATTCCATAAACTCATTCATTCTAACATATTATCTACAAAATGCTTACATAAAAAAAAACGAATAATAAAAAAAGAACGACACAGACAAACAAAGACAGGGAGCGGGCCCTATGGCGGGAGCGCCACATCGGAAATCTCCGCAGTCGACTGAATGTTAGTCGGCGGCAATTCGTTCCGTTCCGGACCCGACTTTTTTTTGTTTTTTTTTGTTTTGTTTTTTGTTTTTTGTTTTTTTTTTAATAAAAGAAAAATAAATAATTTGCTTCAATCCTTGAAGGATCGCTTCTTGAAAATTGCGACTCCAACATTTATCCAAATATGACCGACTCCAATATAGAACTAGTTACATATGGTAGCTCCCCAAACAGAGCCATTGCAACTTAAAAGAAATGACCTCAATGTCACTTAAATATATACTGACCGAAGAAATGCAAATCTAATATTGGCGCACAAACTCTCAAACCCAACGAAAATACAACACACCACATTTATACATGTATATTTACCAGAACGGCGGGTGAAGACAGAAGAGAGCTACTGGAAAGCTTCACTCAACGAAGAGCCAAAAGCTCCACCAGTACATGCGCCACCTCCAACGAAGGAAGTAAGAGTCTGGAACGACTCTGAAGAATGTTGTTGGTAACCCAAGGATGAGACCCTTCCAAAGCTCAGCGGACTGCCTTCCGCCCAGCGAAGGGTACCGGCCCGGTTCCGCTACTCTCTCCACGACGAAGTGGAAAAATAAATATGGCTACCAACGGAGGACGTGGCCTCTTACCGGAAAAGCAAAAGCAAAAAGAATGAGAGCGCCGAACACTGGCATAGCGCAGAAGGTTCCCCCTCCACCCTACATAAAACACATACTCACATTCAACCCACGCTAAGCATTAACAATACACTTACGCACAGAACACGTGCAAGACACTTCCCTGCACCGTTATTAAAATGACAGCACACACACACACACACACACACACACACCCTTCATCCAGGTCTCCCTCTTCCCTCTCACACTACACCTATGTGAGGGTTTACCGAGGGGATGCATGATCCACACGGGCGGTGCACAAACTGAATGTGACAGAGGAGCTACCCCCCTCTCCTCTGCACTCTACATACTAGGTATATGCCGCTGTCAACCTCTGTGACGAACAGCCCATTAAAACTCAATGTATAAATTCAAACACTGGTCCGCCCCTCACACACACACACACACACACACACACACACACACACACACACACACACACACACACACTCGCTGCGATCAAGATTATCCCTCTTTACCTTATTGTTCAGTCGGTCTCTACCTTCACGCCATCAGTCCCCTCTTCCCCTCACACTCGTCCCTCAGTCGGTCTAGTTAATGGCGACGACAACACTGGGACAGAGAATGTTGATTAACTGTAAAGCAGTCGGCCCCCACCCCCTTTCACACCTGTCTTTCGTCAACCCCCACACCGGGTCAGAGAATGTTGACTACCTGTAGAGCACTCGTCAACCCCCACACCTGTCTTTCACACCGGGTCAGAGAATGTTGACTAACTGTAGAGCAATCGTCAACCCCCACACCTGTCTTTCACACCAGGATAGGGAATGTTGACTAACTGTAGAGCAATCGTCAACCCCCACACCTGCCTTTCACACCGGGTCAGAGAATGTTGACTAACTGTAGAGCACTCGTCAACCCCCACACCTGCCTTTCCTTTCCCGATCTTATCGGGGGGGATGCGCCACTTGTGGATGTGGAGAGCACTCTCCCTCTACTTCAGAGAAGATGCCAAACTCACCCACGCCCTTCTCTTCCACATTCACCCTGGTTGCTGGATGGCGGATGCTCAATACACTCGTGTCTTATGCAATGACGTGGGCTGGCCGATGTCCACGCCTGCACGTGACTCACGGATGCAGACATTGCAATTCGATGATTAGCATTATGCCGAACATCCACATATTCTCATCCCTGATTTCACTTAGGTTACATCATACTGCAGGGGGTGATGGGGATGACTGCTCCATTCCAGTTCACTCCTCCCCCCTCCCTGATTACTACCCCCCCCCCCCTCTCACACACACACACACACACACACACACACACACACACACACACACACACCTTTTCTATAATGATACTATTGGCCGTTATGTTTCCCTGACAGCCTGTCAATCAGACAGGATGTGTAGCTCAGCATACACACAGGGAAGATCAGGCCTCCACCCACCACCCCCCACCCCCCCCCCCCTCCCCTTCCAATTCACTGCTCCACCAAAAGCAGTAAGACTGATGAAGGACAGTGAACCAACACAGAACAAACAGGGAAGATCACACACACACACACACAGATCACACACACACACACACACACACACACACACACACACATCTCGTGTACTGTTCACTGCAGTCCCTAAATGGGAACTACTATCAGCCTTTTTCGATACTAATTATACAAATATAAAGAAAAAATGATGGTCCCACTTTATCTGCTTCTGTAAAAGCTCATATTTTTTAGCACTACCCGTACCATTTAAAAATTTACACTGATGGCTCTAAGCTAGATAATGACATGGTTGGAGCCGCATTTGTAATCCCAGCTTTAAAAGCAGAGAAGGCTTACCATCTTGGAAAACATTTTTCAATATTTACAGCAGAACTTATTGCTGTTTTGATGAGTTTGAATTTTCTGCTTGATCTTCCTTTTAGTCTTGTTCAGGTATTATTTTTGGTTGATTCTAAATCTGTTTTAGACGCGCTACAGTCTTATAATCTAAAAGTAAGAGGTGATATCATTGCAGAAATTAGTCATACAATCCATTATTTGTCACTGCGCGGAACTAGTATCTCATTCTCTTGGGTTCCATCACATTGTAATATTTTTGGTAATGAATGGGCGGACAGAACAGCTAAAAAGGGTGCAATGAACACTAAAAATTCTGTACATGTTAAAATTCCTTTATCTTTATCTGAAAGTTATTCCTTAATAACGAAAATTTGTTGGAATCATGTGAAGGAAATAGTAGGAGGTTCCTATGTAAATTTCACTGAAAAGAGGAATATTTTCAAAGTCAAACATATACATTCCTGCAATGGTGAATTCATGTGTGAAAACCGAACACTGTCATCCTGGTCTACAGATTCAGACTGAATGCTCTCAGATGCAAATTCAACAGTCATGTTAAGCGCGTCTGCGGTGAGGAAATAACACCTGTCCATGTTATTCTACACTGTCAGCATTTGAAATCATTTTTACCCACTTCGATTTGTGATTCAACGGTTTCAGATTTCATCTTTTAAGAATATTTTATTGAACGATTTGCTTATGCTAGATGTTGTTAAAGGCTTAAAACGGAGCCCAGTTGGCTCACTGATTTAATGTTTACAAATGTTTTTGAGTATGTTATTGTTGTTAAGATTTCATTTTTGATGGGAAATGGTAGGGAGGTTCAGAGATAGGAAGACGGGAGTTTTGTTGATTGTTGTTGATTTTTTTTTTTTTTTTTTTTTTTTTTTTTTGCGTCTAATCACAGCATTGTGAAAAGACGTTAAAGAGAAGAACGAACACACACACACACACACACACACACACACACACACACACACACACACACACACCTCACTGCTCCACCAAAGGCTGTAAGACTGGCCACAGACAGTGAACTAACGCAGAACATTGGTGTAAACCAGGTCAAAGAAAGTTCATCTCTCTTATTCTGATATACCGTGTCAGCT
This sequence comes from Conus betulinus, assembly GCA_016801955.1. Classification (NCBI taxonomy): domain Eukaryota; kingdom Metazoa; phylum Mollusca; class Gastropoda; order Neogastropoda; family Conidae; genus Conus; species Conus betulinus. The sequence goes on from JADBJO010007976.1 coordinate 70,661, forward strand.
TTCACTTATCAAGGCAAAACAAAATAAGTTGAGACTAGCGTCTAAGTCTTGAGAAAATGTATCGCTTGTATGTCTGCCATCAGTATAGCTGTAGGCCAATGCCTGGTGACATCTATCGAAATCATGAATAAGCATACTATTGTTTACCTTTTTGCCACAGTTTGGTCAAGAATGTTAAGATGCTTGATCAACATTCTAATCTAATACTATAACTTTGCCAGTGTGTTGTTGTTGTGTTGTTGTTGTTGTTTGTTGTCGTACCCTGGCTAAGACTCCAGGGATCATCCGAACGGCCAAAGCACTTGAACGCTATGGCACAAATGCATCAGCTGAGGAGAACATTACGTGTGTACCCGTTTTTGATTAATACTATAACTTTGCCAGTGTTCAATACTATCTGTTTAGATGATCACTGAATGCTGTCGTCTTACAGGATAGCAGTACTGGGTGAAAACTATTAGGCTGATTTATGAATAATGTGGATTGTCTCAATGCTTTGGAGCAGGTGACTCTTATCAACATGTGTACCTGGGCTACGTGTATTCAGGTTACTTCAGCTGAGTTTAGAACCAAATCTGAAGAGTTGTTTGCCTCCAGTTGTTAGGCATGTCCTTGCTGTCTCCTGCCACTTGTTAAAATCCACTCCAAATTCCAGTGAAGAACTAAAGTGGAGACTGAAAATTAAGGCAGACACATTCATGCCTGTCTAATCCTTTGCCATCTGAGATCTCACACATTTAATGAAAGCCAGAGGCAAGTGTGAGGACTTGCCAAGCTGGACTCTCAGTTACCTAACGACAAACTAGGTTCGGTCATGTTCCCAGACCCTGGGCTCCTGGTCTTCCTAGGCTTTCTAAAACTGGTCCAGCACGGGACCAGGAATCCACACAACGACGTGGCCATGCACACCCCAGACAGATCAGCCTGCCTAAAGTGAAACTGGACCAGTCACCAGCAACCAGAGCAAGATTCACATCTCCTCTTCAGGTAATAAGCTAAGTCGAGTGGGCTCCAACTCAACTCATCCAGAGCATCCCTCTCTTTATGATGAGATATCAGGGGGAAAGTCAGCCGAAACTAAAACTGATCTGACTGAAAATCTATCGACTTGTATATTTTGTTCTTGTATCTATAAGTAAATTCACAAGCTGATTTGAGAAAACTGTCAAACTCGTCCACTGAGAAAATCATTGCGCTCAGTTAAAAACATTTCATATCATTGCTTGATTGTGGAAACAAGAATCAGGCTAAATAATAAAAAAATATAATAATACACTAAACTGTACCTATATTATTCAAACAAGACCTATGTGTATTCCACCTACCGTTCGTCTTTCATCTGTCTGTAACTGATTCTGTATATTACCCCCATTGCTTAACAGATGTGGGTTAAATGTGCATGTTGTCCTCCTAAACAGTGACGCTTTCTTGGTAAAAATGAAACTGTAACAACAAAACATCTGCACAATAAAGACAGTGTCGTGATATGCATGCGAGTTCGAAAAAAGGGAGTGTTATCGTTATTTTTTTTTTTTTTTTTTTTTATGAGAAAACGAGGTCTGTGAGACTTACAAAGAACGACAGTCTTTTTGTTTCCCTTCCTTTATACATATTTGTTTCAAATGAAAGAATTCACCACCTTTTTTATTTGTTACGAATTCTTTATTTTAACAATTTTGCGAATGGTGCATTTAATTCGTAGGATATTTTTTTGTCAAACTCACGTAAAACGTCAAAGAACTTCCGCCGTTATCGTGCGAGAAACAGCACATGGAACCGAATGGACAGTCCCATTCTCAGTGGTGGGCGAGATGATATCGAGCATTGATCGATCCCTGCAGTGCAGCCTCTTTTTATCGACAGCAACAGGCGTCTGATCTACACCTGAAGGTGTTGTTCCACGTTGCACTCAGCTCTGTAGTCAGCTGATCCATGGTCTGCAGCTGGTTTGGAAGGGCGTGCACCTGCTTGCTCAGGTGATGCCGAGGTGTTCTATCGGATTATGAGACGGACAGACAGGGAGAGAGATGGCCAAGGGTTCATTACATTAACATTCGGAGCGTCAAGTCGTTTTTTTGTGCTACAACTGATCAACGAACTGGCGTGCTGTGTGCTTGAACACCATGCACCAGCAACTTTCCATGCCTCACTATGTGGAGAATGGAGACAGGTTGGCGTCCTTCCCGGTGTGATTAATAATGTTTAGTACATGGGATGTATTGTATCGACATGCGCCTGTCACACGTCCTTGTCGACACCCTTTGTTTGTCTGCTTGTCTCTTTCCAGCACCTTTCTACCAATTTGACCACCACCCCACCCCACTCCCCCATTTGCTCAGTTCTTCTTGTTTTGTTCTTCTTGGTCTTCTTATTCTTGACCTTCTTTTGTTGTTGCTGTTGTTGCTGTTGTTGTTCTTGATTATCTTCTTCTCCTCCTCCTCCTCCTCCTCCTTCTTCTTCTCCTCCTCCTCCTCCTCCTCTCACTCTCCTTCTTCTTCTTCTTCTTCTTCTTCTTCTTCTTCATTTTCTTCTTCTTCTTCTTCTTCTTCTCCTCCTCCTCCTCCTACCTCACTCTTTTTTCACTTTCTGTAATTGTCTGTCATTTCTTTTTTTATTTCATCTTGAACATTTGTTCAAGTGTGGACACATAGCTGGCCACGTTGTTTTAATCATTTGATTGATCTGTCATTTCTGTAGCATTTGCAGGATTATGTGACAGTTGTGTAACGTCTGTACATTCACATATTTCTTACCTTACAAGGTTGAGAAAGAAAAGAGACGCACACATACACGCACACACACACACACACACACACACACACAACGAACACGCGCGCGCGCGCGCGCGCATGTCCACGTGTCTCTCTACCACCGAGTCAGCCAGAGAACCAAGACCTGCCACAGGGACAATTGCCCTAGCATACATGTAGAACGTGCATCTGCTTAGACTGAATCTCTGTTACTCTCCCTGTGTTTCCCTGACACCATATCTTATCTCGCTATCGAGCACACATACATTCATGATACATATACTGTATACGTACCTAGGAATGTGTACCATATTAAAGAAATCACACACGCCCAGTCCTTACTTCTGCTTTCGGATGCCCCACACTATGTAAAAAAAAATAATCGAATTCATTCATAATCCACAGGTGCACATGCATATCTTATATATATATATATATATATATATATATATATATATATATATATATATATATATATATATATATATATATTTGTTAAAATAGTATGGTAAAAGGAAGTTTTAAAATCAACAGATCTGTTTCGAGCGCTGGCTCTCCTCAGGATGGTTTTGGGTCGCCTACTGCCGGTGTTATATGGCCTAATGTTACCATAAACAGTCATTCAACAAAGTAAAATACAAAAACCAAACAGAACTGAGCAAATATATTTGGAGACTTAAAGACAAAAAAAAAATAAACTATAACATATCCTGGAAAATCATAAAAAGGGCATCACCATACAATAACATTCCAAAAAGATGCAACCTATGTTCAACAGAAAAATGGTTAATACTATGCAAACCATACTTAGCAACCCTAAATACTAAAGTAGAAATAGTAAACAATTGCAGGCACAAATGGAAATCGTTGTCAGCAAACGCACCCTGAATTGTAAACAACCTGAAAACCGAATAACACGTGCAGCCAATCCGCACGTGCAAACAGTGACATTAGGCCATATAACACCGGCAGTAGGCGACCAAACCATCCTGAGGAGAGCCAGCGCTCGAAACAGATCTGTTGATTTTAAAACTTCCTTTTACCATACTATTTTAACAGATGTTGCTCCCCAAGGGGTTGAGCACTTTAAAAATTTTATTAGGCGTTTTAGTAATATTCTCTCTCTCTCTCTCTCTCTCTCTCTCTCTCTCTCTCTCTCTCTCTCTCTCTCTCTCTCTCTCTCTCTCTCTCTATATATATATATATATATATATATATATATATATATATATATTAAGCTTATCTCAACAAGGCATACACTTTCACATGTGTGCATAAACTCACACACTAACCTTTCCTAGTTTATTTCCTAGTTTATTTGGTACAGGGTTCCACCATATTCTTGCATCAGGACTGTTCAGCTGCCAACACTGTTCAGCTGCCAACATCAGGACTGTTCAGCTGCCAACATCAGGACTGTTCAGCTGCCAACATCAGATGTATCGGTCCTCAGGAGGTAGCTTTTGGAAGGGTCTAGAAGGCGCAAGATCGCGGTGCTGGTCAGTAGATCCTTCATTGTCTGCGATACCTTCCCTTGTGCGTCGCTTCAATCCACTTTGAAATATCTTCTTCCTTTTCCAGCAGGCATTGAGAGATTTGAATACTGCAAAGAAATATGGGATGAACTGTCAGTAGTATCCAAGCAAGCCCATGCTTCTTTGTAACAGGAAATGCCGCTTCCTTGACCTTGACATTGCCTTCAGGAAACCTTTCGGGCCATCCGGATTCTATGGCCGAAAAAATCCACATTGCTCACGACCACAGTACTTATGCTTTCTTTCACTTTCAAGTTGGCTCGGGTCAAACGCCTAAGTTTCAGTATATTATTTCTAGGTCTGTGTGCGTATACCGGAGTATCATTCCAGCAATTCGTTACGTTTTTCAAATCCTTCATCATCCATTTCATCGCCGCTTTAGAGCAGCTCCAGAGATCACCAATCTAAATGGCCTCTTCAGGGAGTTTAAGGCTCCATCTAGTGTCACGGAACCTGTCGTAGAAATGTCGTCTTCGGGGACGGATATTTGGCAGGACCTGTTGCCGAGGTAATTGTCGAGAAAGACTTCTGTAGGCTGTTTTTTGCAACAATTCTTTCGCTATAGGCAAGAGTTCTGTGTCAAAATTTGTTGCTTTAACTTCCGAAATCCTTTAGAATGCACCTTAAATGTAAAATGCAAAATTGTTATCAATATTCATATACGTCATAATACCGTTCTCTTGGTACTGATGGATGTAAAAAAAAAAAAAAAAAAAAAAAAGTAATAAAATATTTGACCTGTTAATGATACTTGTCAAACATCTTGTTTACGAACGTAGAATAGCAGGCTTTTTTCTCCAGACTTACGGTTGTTGTCTTTGTTTGTTTGTTTGTTTATAAAAACAATTGTATAACCGGTATAAAATAGAAATAGACAATGCCAAAAATTAACAGTAATATGTTCATTATACTCGAGAGTGAATGGAATTCACATATTTTCGCAGCATGTACATTGCAAAAGTGATGATGCTATCGTGGCTAAGGTATCGTTGTGTTTTGTTTGTTTATGTTTTGCTTCTTTGTGTTCTATTGCTATCACATTTGTTTGCTTTCATGTGTATGTGTTGTTCGTTAAGGGCGAGCTTCTTCCCCATGTTTCTGTATCGGTAATATCATCGTGATGTGTTGTATGCTTACATCAATGGAATGATTCGCAATGATGCAATTTTGCTGTAGTAATACTTGTTCCTTTGTTATTTACTAGAATGAATAAAGCCAATTCAAATTAAATCTCCAAATTCAACACTTACAGTTTGTACAGTGTCTGTGTTCTTCATTACCACGACAAAGGAGGCACATGGTGAGTTGTTTGATTCCTGAAGAACTTCAACAGATCATGGATATTCTCCCTCAGAGACTCTCGAGCGGCATACGGAGTTGAATAGGATCTTCTGTAGACTACAACAAATGAGCTGAATTTACTATGGTGTTCAGCAAGTCCCATAGTCCGCGGAATGTCAGTAACATGGTCAGGAAAAACTCGTTCTTAACACCCCGGATTTCTGCCATCTGTTCACCAGAAAGACTTGTTCCCATCTTTGCGTCTTCCATGAACTCACCTTGGTAGATTTCACCGGGTCCTTCTAAAAGGTCCTCATCGTTTACAGTCTACTTACTTCTCACAGAAATCTCCTGTCAAGGAATAAAGTTCTCCTTCCGGGTGATTGCGAATGATTTTGTTTTTTGACCCCCTTCCGTATGTTTTTTTTTTTTTTTTTTTCATTTGCGGGGACATCTTCAGTTTCCCTATCACTTTCGTTTTGTCGTCATTCAGTCCAGCAATATCTTCAACATCGGATAGTTGTTTCCACTGCATCGATAACCCCTTTTGTCTGCAGGCATGAAAACCAGCATTTTGTCTCCTTTCTGATACTGCCGGGCTGTCTTCTTGATTGAAAGTGGAGCTTACAATGCTGCTGGATCTCTACAAGTTCATTCCTGGGCAAAATGCAGTGTATGTTCCAGTCCCCCGGAATCCCGGGATCGTCTTAACAGTTGTTCTTCACCTCGGCTAATTCACTTCATCACATCCAATGTTCTTTCAGGATGTGCTTGAGTCCTTTACGATTCTTTCATACAGAAGCTTGAAAGAACATTCGGTGGGATCTAGTGGTAACTTACAGTAGACAAACAGCAGAGCATTGGTGATTCTGTGCCAGTTCTTCAGCTGCTCACTGTAAAACTTCTTCCCCATTAGGCCTAATATCAACGTCCCATCGTCTTTTTCTGCCTGCCTGTCTGTTGCACATTCCACAACAGCGAGACGTGTTGACATGACACACGTTGAGAAGCCTCGTTACTCCCTTTATACAGTTCGACATGAGTAGAGTGCCCATATCACCTCGAATTTCTTTAGGAAACCCTAGTCTGCTGAACGTGTCCTGTGGTGCTTCAAATACAGTCTCAGCACCGATCTTCGTTAGAGAAACAGCTTCAGAGTACCTCGTAGCATAATCTGCAAGCGTCAACATGTACGCGTGTCCAGTGTTGTTCATATGATGAACAAGGTTGTTCAGATCTATTGTCACTTGCCTGAAAGGCAAGTCTGAATGAGACATTATCTGCACTGGGACCATTTCTTCTTGTTGGCACTGTTTTCTGACATACGTCACAGAATTAACAGAATCGTGTAACGTCTCTTTAATGACCTGGCCGGCAGAAAACTGTCTAGATCTTTTACCTGCATTTTTTTTTTCTTGAAGCCTGTGTGACTTCCTGTGAAGGTGGAAGATTTACGTGCTAGTCCCAAAACGGAACGACGTCGCGTAGCTGGCACTAATACCTGATTTATCTTGGTTGAAGCGTATGTTTTGAAAATCCTCAAAAGAAAAGCTCTTTTTTTTTTCCCCTCAAAATAAGTTTGCTTCTGTGTGATGCTTGTGGTGTTTATCAATGGAGGGGTCGTCTCTTCCGGTTTGACAAGTCTCTTTTTATCATCGATGGCTGTCTTGGGGCTGTCAGTCCCTCTTGTTGGCATGAGGCTGATGCATCGGCATTACATTCATTTGACGAAACAAAACCACGATTTTGTTTTTCACCTTGTCCCCTTCTAGTGGATCTTTGTAGACACAGCTTCACTTTCGGGATAACAGTCACTGGTATTGGCAGCTTTCTCTTCCAAAGAAAGGTCATCCTGATCTGAAGTGATCGACATACCTATCCAGTCTATCATTAGTACAGACACTTTTCTCTTCCGATGATGACAAGGTCATCCTGATCTGAAGTGATCGACATACCTATCTAGTCTATCATTAGTATAGACAGCTTTGTCTTCCGATGAAAGCTCATCCTGATCTGAAGTGATCGACATACCTATCTAGTCTATCATTAGTATAGACAGCTTTGTCTTCCGATGAAAGCTCATCCTGATCTGAAGTGATCGACATACCTATCTAGTCTATCATTAGTATAGACAGCTTTGTCTTCCGATGAAAGCTCATCCTGATCTGAAGTGATCGACATACCTATCTAGTCTATCATTTAGTATAGACAGCATTGTCTTCCGATGAAAGCTCATCCTGATCTGAAGTGATCGACATACCTATTCAGCTGGAGCTGGATCATCTGCATCAGCATTGCCTATGTTGATATTGAGGTTATACACAGGTATAGGCAGGTACATCAGCATTGCCTATATTGAGGTTATACACAGGTATAGGCAGGTACATCAGCATTGCCTATGTTGAGATTATACACAGGTATAGGCAGGGTAATCAGCATTGCCTATGTTGAGTTGATTATACACAGGCATTGCCTATGTTGAGATTATACACAGGTATAGGTAGGTACATCAGCATTGCCTATGTTGAGGTTATACACAGGTATAGGCAGGTACATATCAGGTATAGCATTGCCTATGTTGAGGTTATACACAGGTATAGGTAGGTACATCAGCATTGCCTATGTTGAGGTTATACACACAGGTATAGGCAGGTACATCAGCATTGCCTATGTTGAGGTTATACACAGGTATAGGCAGGTACATCAGCATTGCCTATGTTGAGGTTATACACAGGTATAGGCAGGTACACCAGCATTGCCTATGTTGAGGTTATACACAGGTATAGGCAGGTACATCAGCATTGCCTATGTTGAGATTATACACATGTATAGGTAGGTACATCAGCATTGCCTATGTTGAGGTTATACACAGGTATAGGCAGGTACACCAGCATTGCCTATGTTGAGGCTATAAACAGGTATAGGTAGGTACATCAGCATTGCCTATGTTGAGGTTATACACAGGTATAGGCAGGTATCAGCATTGCCTATGTTGAGGTTATACACAGGTATAGGCAGGTACATCAGCATTACCTATGTTGAGGTTATACACAGGTATAGGCAGGCAGGTACACCAGCATTGCCTATGTTGAGGTTATACACAGGTATAGGCAGGTACATCAGCATTGCCTATGTTGAGATTATTCACAGGTATAGGTAGGTGCATCAGCATCGCCTATGCTGAGATTATACACAGGTATAGGTAGGTACATCAGCATTGCCTTTGTTGAGATTATACACAGGTATAGATAGGTACGTCAGCATTGCCTATGTTGAGACGGTACACATATATAGGTAGGTACATCAGCATTGCCCATGTTGAGACTGTACACATATATAGGTAGTTACATTGGCATTGCCTATGTTGAGACTATACACATATATAGGCAGGTACATCAGCATTGCCTATGTTGAGATTATACACAGGTATAGGTAGGTGCATCAGCATTGCCTATGTTGAGATTATACACAGGTATAGATAGGTACGTGGCCTCGTCATCAGCATGCCCCATGTTAAGATTATACACAGGTATAGGCAGGTACATCAGCATTGCCTATGCTGAGATTATACACAGGTATGATATGTACATCAGTATTGCCTATGTTGAGATTATACACAGGTATAGGCAGGTGCATCAGCATTGCCTATGTTGAGATTATACACAGGTATAGGCAGGTACATAGCATTGCCTATGTTGAGACTATACACAGGTATAGGCAGGTACATAGCATTGCCTATGTTGAGACTATACACAGGTATAGGCAGGCACGTGGCCTCAGTCTCTCCAGAGAAGTAGAGTGTATCTAGATTGATCAGGTCTGTTGGCGACTCTTAACTGATCGAAAAAAAAAGCAACAGCGCCCGGTGTACTGGTCCTCATTTAATTAGTGTCCCTCTAAACAGTTAAAGTATTGTTAGATACACGTCCCTTAGTCACTTGTGAATTGTGTTTCATTTCCCTTTCTGTGTGGTCGATGTTTTCCTGCCTTTCGTTTTGTCCTTCCTTTTAAACATGCTTCGTCTTGTAATTCATCTTTTCCTTGGTCATCGATGCATGTGTGTGTTTGTGTGCGTGCGTGCGTACGTGAGTGTGTGCGTGCATGTGCATGTGCATGTGCGTGCGTGCGTGCGTGCGTGCTTGCGTGTGTGTGTGTGTGTGTGTGTGTGTGTGTGTGTGTGTGTGTGTGTGTGTGTGTGTGTGTGTGTGTGTGTGTGTGTGTGTGTGTGTGTGTGTGTGTGTGTGTGTGTGTGTGTGTGTGTGTGTGTGTGTGTGTGTGTGTGTTTGCATCGGATACATGTCAACAGCGGAACGTCTCAATGACGCTGTTGGAGTCAATTCATGGTAAGTCTGTCAGTGTGGCTTTATAATTCTCTGCATGAATGCATTTCTTTTTTTGTTTGTTTGTTTGTTTTTACGTTATGTTGCATTTCTTGGTGTGTGTGTATATCTCTGGTATCAATAACAAGGGTAATGTTAGCAGGGCGACTGAATACGTGACCGTTGTCAAACACTCTTCTCTCTCTCTCTCTCTCTCTCTCTCTCTCTCTCTCTCTCTCTCTCTCTCTCTCTCTCTCTCTCTCTCTCTTCTTCTCTTCTTCTTCTTTCTTCTTCTTCTTCTTCTTCTTCTTCTCCACCTTCTTCCCCTACTCCCTACCCCCCTCCCCCCTCGTCCTTCTCCTCTTCTTCCTCCTTTCTCTTTTCCTCCCCCTCCTCCTCCTTCGCTTATTCCCTTCTTCATCATCATCTTCTTCTTCTTCTTCTTCTCTCTTCTTCTTCTTCTTCTTCTTCTTCTTCTTCTTCTCCACCTCCTCCTCCACCTCCTCTTTCTCCGTCCATTCCTTTTCCTCCTCCTCCTCCACCTTCCCTTCCCCTCCTCCTCCACCACCTCTTCCTCCTCCTCTTCCTTCTTCTTCTCCATCCCCTCCTCCACCTCCTCCTCCACCTTCTCTTCCTCCTCCTCCTCCCCTCATCCCCTCCTCCTCTTCCTCCTCCTCCTCCTCTTCTTCTCCATCTCCTTCTCCATCTCCTCTTCCCCTCCTCCTCCTTCTTCTTCTGCTCTTCCTCCCTCCACCTCCTGTTCCTCATAGTCCTCCTCTTCTTCCTCCTCCTCCTCTTCTTCCTCCTCTACCTCCTTTTCATTTGCTTGCTCGCTTGCTTTTTATCTCTGCATGCAACTTATCCATTTTCGTTCTTTAACAATTTTCTGACAATCCCATGCACACTGGAAACAAACTGCTACTTCGACAAATTTCTTTAGGCAAGGAACGCGCAAAACAGTACTTCCCCGATGGATGGCAGCACGAGAAAGCTCTCTGGGGAGTATCGTTTTGTGTTGCACTTATTCATTTATTCATTTATTTATTTCTCTGTTTGTTTATCCTCTCATTCATTTATTTTTCTCATTAATTAATTAATTCATATATTCATCTTTTTGTATTTATTTATTTATTTTTATTTATTTATTTATTTGTTCATCGGTTTTTTTTTTTATTTTTTTCGTTAGTTGTGTCCTCCAAGGGACACATTTTTTTTTTTTAATGAAAATTCACTTGCCTGTTTTGTATTGTGTTGAATAAGTGTTGCTTTGCATTCTGCTTCATAAGTTTATTTGTATTTTGACTTGCTTTTTTTTTTTTTTTTTTCCCAACCTCTGCGCCACCTCAGAGGCAGTGCATCCACGCCGCTCATTCCGATACCCCGTCCACAGCCACAGCCCGGTCGGCCCCGCCGCAGCCCCGGCACCGCAATCCACAGGGAGCAGTCAATGTCACGTCGTCAAGAGGCAACTCACCGGACAAGCACTGCACTGCTGCCGAGTCACTTTGGTGGTGTTCAGTGGCGCCTGTTCTGATCTAACATACGCAGGACACCACCTACTAAGCCCCCTACTGGCGACAATAATTGCTCAGTCGCGGAGCCGGCATGAGTGAGCTCTCCCTCCGGAGGGCGCCACCACGTCCGTCCAACGACAGCCCCCATGGACTCGCCGATACCGGTGACCCCGATGGAACCAAACTAAGACCACAGACGTGGATAGGAATTCGAAATTGAGGTCTCCATGAGAGCAGGGCATGAAGGGCCACAGAATTTGAGACATTTTTTTTTTTATGTTGACTGATGAAATGAGGATGATTAAGATGATGCTGCGGATTTCCATTTCGGTCTGAGACTACATGACAGGGCTGTACTCTACGCTTCCTTTCATAATATATCCCGGCGTCAACCAGGCCCGAGAGATACAGGCACCTGCAGTATTGGTCAGGAAATTTGAG